>ML220138.1:71236-156374 GCA_004786065.1 Ascodesmis nigricans
TGCTGGTCAAGATCCCCCAAAACCCAACCTAGCCGCACAATATAGAGAGCCAAGGCAATATGCGACAGGACCAATAGGGAAAGAAGATGTCTCGAAGCCTGATCCTGATAGTCAACGTCCAAGTTCTTCCAGAGCGGAAGGGGACAGTGGAGCTGGAGCTGGAGCTGGACAACATGCCTCTGGCTCGGAGGATCCTCAGAGTTCCTCACGAACATACGCGTACAGGCCCGCCCCTCCGGGCAGAAATAAACCCCCGACGGATCATCGATCTAGTCGTCGAAACTCTATCCGTCCTGACGACCTGAGACAACCCACGAGTGGTTCACGACACCGTAATCCGAGTCATGACCGTCATGGTCACGGAAATAAGGAATCCAGGCGACATACCTCCCGTCCACAGGAATATTATCAACGGGATGGAGTTCCTCCAGAGGCACCAGAACCTCCACCCGTAGTTTTTGGTTACCCCGCCGGCCCCTACGCAGGCGGATACACAACGACCAATACAAATGATGAATACCAAGCGCGTGGTAGTAGTCAGAGCGGTGATGTTGAGGGTAATATCCCCAAGACTTCGAGGAGAGATTCGCATCGCAAGTCTCGAAGAAAAACTCGTGACCGTCACGACGATTACTGAGCACAGCTACTTGTACTCGTATCACCTGCTCCAGCTGCCGACTATCGATAACTTAGAGAATCGACACCCAAGTTCCGGTGGTAGTCCTCGAGAATGAGATCAATGCGGAGTACCAACTAAACCTCATGCTATGCACTGTAATTCTAGACAAAGCGAGAATAATTATCGTAGGCGCAGTACGGTTAAACATTTGAAGTATCTTTACAAGCATCCTCATCTTCCTACCTGTAGTTTCACACCGTGGGGGGCCATCTCCCAAACCTCGTCTCCACCCAGCCATCCCCCCCTCTGCTTCTCCGCACACAACACCAAAGCATCTCCACTTCATTGATACTACCTCCTACAATTCTCACCCCACTGAACTCACAACCCCGCTGCCGTCGCATCCGTCACTATTAGCCATGGCTGGCTCCAAGTTTACAGCACGCTCCAAACAGCCTGTGCCCACTTTCCCGTCGCTGGCATCCCCATCACCACTCGATCACCACCCTCCCGGCGAATAGACATTGGCCCGTTGCTCCCGAGCTATCTCGGACGTATAGCGCTAAGATATTCTGCTGGTAAGCGTTCAAGTTGTGATGATTCTCAGTTCTCCTTTCCATCAGCTCACACCTCAGTTAGCCCATTCCTGCTCGTTTTACGCCTTCTACTTCCTGAAACCAGTCACCACCATGTACTGGGCTCAACGAGCAACGATTCATGCCGCCTCAGACAGTCTTGTATCCTGACTTCGACGGTGTTTCAACATTCCTCCATGCCGGTCGCCCTTCAATTCAATTCGGCCGATACGACATTCATGGCTGTCATTCTCCCATCCTCATTATGAGCAGCTACATCTCCAATTCAAAACAGCTTAGATGCAGCAGAAAGATCAAGGAGGGCGCGGCAATGAGAAAGAGACCTTTAGGGCTGCACACAATTGGAGATGGCGGACGAGGACAAGATATACCCCCAACCGTTCCCACTGGCTCCCATCCATCTCACATAGGTCGCTCGGATGGGGGATGGGTCACCTCGAGTCGATCTGGTATGAATTGATCCATACCCCATGGGCGGTGACATTTCACTCGGCGATTCTCTCTGGGCCATGATCATAAGACTCCCTGCGTGCCCAGATAGGTGCGAGGGATAGCTCCTATGACGGGGTTTTGGCAGAAGTTAGCTGAAGAGGATGGTGCGGGTGAGACGGAGAAGGCACAAACGAGTGAGGGCAAGATGCTGGCTATATGGCTCCCATAGTCGAGCCCCGCACCAGGCTCATATCTCACACTGACAGATGCCTCCCATGAGCGGGACATCAGGCGAAGTGCCTAGCCAAGGGCAGCATCACTCCAGCACCATTCCCATGGCTCGGATGAGCGCCGCATAATGACATCCAACTGCATAATTCAGCAGCGAAAAGGCTCCTGCTCCATCAACAACCTCAGGATATCCATCAACGGTAATGTACGGAACCAATGAGAGGTGGATGATCTCTAACCACGATCGCTTTAGCATGATTCATTTTTTCACAACGCCTCACGCTATGCACACCAAAGCACCGGAATACTAATCGGAGGAATCACAAAACCTCGAATCGTAAAAATCCTTCTTCTCCTCGTCCTAGTGCTTCACCACAATATAGATATCACTCACGGGCTCCAACTCACATACACTTCAAGTGAACTGTAACTGCTGGATAGCTTGCGCCATCGGTTCAGTTAGTAACCATGCAACTTTATACAACCCTCTCCACTGTAGCCATCGCTTCCATTGCTGTTCACTTCACTCCCCTCACTTTCGCGGTATCTACAAATGACCCGGTTAATCCAGCCCCGCGCTGGGCCCCGTATGCTAAAGCAGGAACTGAACTTTCAAATTGAAAATTCGATTCCAACAGCATTACGAAACTTCAGGTTCCCAGCGCACAGACAGGAAGTGCAGTCTCCAAATCGACATTTCAAACTGAACCCCAGCAAACTACAGACGGATCGATACCCGGGCCGCTAGGTGGACCAGAATCGTCGGACGATCATGTACCGGACTATGAACGCCACTGGGAGGCTTATGGGAGTGAGCGTCGAATTTATGATAGGTATGCTTCACCATCAGAGATCGGGGGCATACAGACCTCCATGTTTCATTGTGAAGAATATACTGATGACTATTGCGGGCCGCAGGGCCCCATGAAACCACCACTAGGAACAGGGTCTCTGGATCAGAAGAGAAGGAAAGCTGCGAAAGCTGCTGCGAAGGCTGAAAAAGACGCACAAGAAGCCCCAGCTTTCGAGGTAGATTTGAACTCTTGTGGATCCGATCCAATTCAGATTCAGTACGTTCATCCACCTTCACCTGCTCCACACACTACTAGTAGCGGACCACCTCGGCGTAACGCCCACGATGAAATCAGTCACCGTCCTAAAGACTCCTCGCACCGCAAACCCCTTTGCACTGGAACACTCCCAGCCTCCCGCCCACCCCTCACCAACCAATACTTTCCAACTAGCTCTCTCTAACCCAGCGCACGCAGCAGCAGCTCTCTCATCTCTTCCACCCAACGAGTATTCCAACATTTTCTATGCCTCCCCCACGAATTCCGACTCCGACGATCGCGGAAACACTTCCCCCACGAGCTCTGACTTTGGCGAGCAAATCGATGTTGACGCTGTCCCCACTGCATCGGACCTAAGCGATCCATATCCTCCCCCCCGCACCAGACGCTCGACACATGGGGCTGCGCGCACACATGGTGGATACTACCTAGTGCGTGCTGATACTCGGGGGGATGGGATGCTTTGATATTACTACATATCACGTATCACGTTGCAGTTCTGGGTTTATCGGGTATCTAAATGAGCGGGTGTGTGTGTGCTTGATGAAGGAAAGAAGGAAGGGAGGATGGACTGGTGGTCAAGCAAGGGTTAGGGTTGTTTCTTTTGCCTCTGCATGTCCGAGTCTGCATGACATTGACGTCAATGATGCTGTGTAGTTTGTACTAGTATAGTACTCATAGTAGTGCCAGTAGTTATGATGATAACTACTCTGAAACGAAACAACGTGAAAAAAGTTGTCTTATAACGTTAACTCGGGATAGAAAAACACTAAGCAAGCTATACTAGTACAAAACAAAATACGTAAACACAGTAACTATTCTTCCAGAAATCCTCACTACAACCCGTAATCTCGATCTAAGCCAGAGTGAAGCAACAACGTAACAATACCCCCTAGCCAGCTCTCCCTCCTCTCATATCCCATACCATCTCATCTCCTGCAGCTTCATCCCGGCACCCAACTCCACCCCCTACGCCCCCACCCTAACCTTATAATACTCCACCGCGACCCCCCTTACGACCCTCCCAGCAACCTCCTCCGCCACCGGCAACCTCAACACCCCTACCACCTCCCCCGGCGGCACCTCCCTCGCCACAACCCCCACCATCTCTCTTACAGCAACCTGCATCAAAACTCCCCTGACCCTGAGTCTCCTCAACCCGTCCACAACTCTCCCTACAACCCTTTCCTTCGCGCTTCCTCTCGCCCCCACAAGCTTCAAGTAGTCCGCATAAACCTGCCCACCATTCCGCCACTCGGGGATGCGAGTTTGAATTTCTGGAGTGAAGAGGGAAAGCAGCGTGACGAGCGGAGTGAGGTCGGAAGAGATGATGCATGACGGCGCGACGAAGCGGGTTAGTGTTTTATGTGCTTCGATTGGGCGGTTTGCGAGGAGGAGGTGGGTTGTGGAGGGGAGATGGAGGTGGAGGGAGCGCAGGTGCAGGGCGCGGGATTCGTGGATCCATGTTGACGGGACGGAGAGCGTCGTGGTGAGGAAGATGAGTTTTTCCTCGATTTCCTCGTCGGGGGGATCGGTGGAAGAGATGTTGCGTGCGAGGATCTCCTTCGCGGTGTGCTCACGCGCAGTCGCAGTCGGGAGATGCAGCGCAAGGAAAATAGACCACTGCCACAAGCCGCGGGTCTCGAGATGGTGGATAAAATCGAGTGTGAGTTGATCCGCGATTGCTGGGGTCTCGAAACCCCGGATTTCACAGGAGGAAAAGATGCAGTTCAGATGCCACTTTATTCTCGGCGCGAGCGGGTTCGGGGATGTTGGTGCGGCCGAAAACATTTCCTCTAGGCTCATTTGCGCGTTGGAATAGAGCTGGAGAAGCGCGTAGAGAATATTGACGTCCCCCTCCTTTGCTGCGAATGGTGGTGATGGGATCGAGAGGATGTTGGGGTAAGACTCGATATCAACATCGAACTGCTCAACCGCTCTCGCAAGGGAATCGGATTCCTTGAGCGCGTACCACAGCTTGAGCCCAAACACACGGCGCCAGTCGAGGTTGAAACGCTCCGCGAAATGGAAGCTCGGTGCTGCGTCTTCGACGGGCCCGCGGACGCCCTCGGAGAAACATGTTTCCCCTGCGACCAGCTCGTAGAGGGCGCGCACGGGGACTGTCATCTCAGCCAACACGCCCTTGCTCCGCCAGGTCTCTACTTGCTCTTGAAGGCGAGTCCTTAGTGCGTCGTCGCCACCAATTTGAGCCACCAGCGTCGCGAGACGGTAGTCACCGGCTTCGAGGAGCGCGGCACACGCTTCCGGGATTTTGTGGGCTGTGAGATGTGCGAATGCGACTTCTTCAAGGGTGGCTGCGGACTGTGCGTGCTGTTCGGCATCGGTTTGCACTTGGGATTTGAGAAACTCGGTGAGGAGCTCTTTGCGCCGTTTCATTTCGAGGTAGGCGTGAATCTCCGGGGGATGTGCGGAGGGGATATCGGTGATCGGGTCCCAGAGAACCGAGGCAAGACGCCAGATAGATGCCTCGAAATCGTCGTTGGCAGTGTCGGCAAAAGAGGAGAACCGGAGGAGGGAGGGATCAGTTTGCGCGTGCGGAATATTGTTGTCATCAATCATGATATGCGTAGCACGGAGCTGGAGCATCAGCGCGTCCGTGATATCCGCGTCCTGGTCTCGTCAGTAAACACTCAACCCCATCTATAAATAAAGACTCACCTTATCCCCAACATCCACGACAGCCATCTGCAGCCCATTTGCATTCTTCCTAAAGCTCCTCGTGGTGCCTTCCAAATGTCCCTGATATATAATCGTGCCATCATGCCTCCACGCCGGGCGACACACATAATTATAAGCCCCCTTCTTCTCCTCCGGAATAACCCCAGCATCATAATGCACCATCCTACTCTTTGACGGGGTCGGCGCGGCCGGTCTCGAATACGTCGGGCGGGCACCATATGTACTACTTTCGTTTGCAGAAACAGGAGACTAGAATCACGAGCACCAAAATTCAGCTTTTTATTCACAGCCCATAACATTACGTACAACCGACGGGAGCCAAACACACACATCACCGCCATTAGTACCAATGACAGTGTAACAGTGATCATCGATACTTGGTTGGCATGGCGGTACTCGGGGAAAAAAACAATAACATCAAAAACATGGATAGAAAAAATGATGCAAAGAAGTAAAATCAGCAACAACGAGGATCAGGGGCTCTCAAACCTCAACAGCATCCCTCTTCCTCGATTTCACGGGCGACAATGCACCCGGTCCTACTGAACTCGTCCCATAAAGATCATCCTGCAGATCGAATATACTATACTCGTCCTTCTTATCCTTCTTGGCTGGCGACTTCTTCGCGCTCTGCATCGGACGAAACAAGCTATCCCCTCCAAAGCGTCTCTTGACGGGGCTGATCGTATTATTCAACTGCTCTGTCCAATCGGCGGCAATCCTCGGCACCTTTGGTGTTGCGTCCCTGAACTTCGCCGCCCTCGGGGTGACTTGTTGATCCTCTTCGTTCTCGTCAACGTCCATGGACTCTTCCTCCGCAGGCAAAAACGATGCCTCATCATCACGAATCACCACACTGTTCTCCTCAATCTCAATCTCACCGTCCTCATCACTAACCGGCTCCGCAGGCTCATCCTCAGATTGTACATCCTGATCCTCATCATCACCACTGCCCACGGAGCCTTCCGCTAAAAAAGACTGCTCAAGGGATGCGTTTCCCGACACAATCTCATCCTCGCTGTTGTATGTTGCCTCCTCGCTCATAAATGATCCGGGGAACGAATCGACGGCGGCGGCAGCGGAAGAAGAAGCGTGTACGCGCGGGGTACGATTTTTCGGGAGGAGGTGACGCTTGAAATCAAAGGTATCATCGCCGGTTGTATCCATTCCCGAGATGTCGGCATCCATACTCTCATTGAAAATTGAGGAATCATCATCAAACGGCTGGCGGACAACATTCTGTCTCGGAGTCGAATCCGTCTGGGAGCGTTCATACGTGACATTTGGATCCATTTCCTCATCGTCATCACTATCCACCAAACCATACGTCGTGAAATGCTCTACACGGAATATCCAGATCCCGTCTTCAGGGAGATAGTCGACAAACTCGGTATCCTTCACACTCTTAAGGCGACGGATATGGGCGAGGTATCTCGGGTGTTCTGGATCGCGAATTTTGCCGCGCTCGTTTTTGGTAACTGGGAAACAGTCTTCGAGGGTGATTGTTGCGGGAACATTGAGGCCTTTGCCGGGTTTCGGTTTCTCCATGCCCTCCGGGTAGACGGTACACACGCGAACATCAAAGACCACAACATTGCCAGGGAGGTCTTCGATCTCCACAGGCAGGGCGGTGAGATCAACGGGATGGTCGAAACGGACTTGACCAAACCCGCGGCGGCCAACAGTCAAGCCCATAACCTTCTTGAGTTGCTCTTTCGATAAAGACTTGAGCTTGTTGGCAGAAGGAACCATCCAGTAAGATCCATGGGCCTTGTCTTCCTCACGGACCAACGCCAGCTCCTTACCAGACGGGATCGGGGAGTCGTCAAAGCACACAGCCGGCGACGACGAAAGCTCAGACTCTGCACGACGACGGCGATCAGCAGGGCTGCGCATGAATCCAAGCTGCTCAGCCGAGGGCTCGCTCCGTGACGGGGTGGAGGATCCCGGGCTCAGAGATTCCTCGCGGCCAGCCATATCGAAGCTGACGGTCTTCTTCAAGATGCCCTTGGTGATGCTCGCAGACCGTCCGTGGTCAGTTCTCTTTTGGCTCAGATCAGATTGACCAACAAAGAGATTATCGTCACGGAGCTTCTTATCAATAACCAGTTTCTTGAGGCTTGCGACACGGCTAGTACCGCCGGGAGTAAAGGCACCAGCGTTCAAAAGCTGATCGTTGTCGTCAAAGAGATTCAGCTTGTTGCTGCTGTTGAAGGACCGCCCGAGGGTGCTGGAAGAAAGTGATGAGCTGCCGACAGAGTTGGTGAAAGCGCTTCCGCTCCTGGAGAATACGCTGGCGCGGGGAGTAAACGAGGTAGCCTTGGGGGCAATCTTGTGGTGGGGAATCATAGCAGCCTTCTTGGCGGTTGAACTTCCGAGAGGAGTGGCGATAGGTCCAAGAGCCTGACCGTTAGTGTTACCACCAAGCAGCTGCGAACCAGCATACGGCGAATCGTTGATAGAAGTGCTAAAGTTGTTCTGCGGCAGCTGCTGGTTGAGCCCGCCGAGCGTGCTGCCGCCGAATAGCCCACCAGGCTGCTGCTGCTGCTGCTGCTGTTGTTGTTGCTGATTTCCACCAAAGAGCGAGGTACCAAGAGTAGTTGGCTGAGTAGCTCCCAAAGTTGATCCTCCGAACAGACCAAGTGTCGGCTGGGTAGTTGTGGAACTACCAAACAAAGGCTTCGTCTGAGTTTGACCTCCAAACAGACCAGGAGTTGTTCCCGTGTTGGCCGTATTGTTGGCGCCTCCAAACAATGATTGGCCAGTGGTACCAGCGTTTCCAAACAAACCAGGAGTGGTCGTCTGCTGCTGTTGCTGATTCTGACCCCCAAACAGTGAAGGAGTTGTACCCGTAGTAGTACCGCCGAAAGCAGGTTTAGGACCAAACAAGCCGGAGGTCTGCTGAGGCTGTTGCTGCTGCTGCTGCTGATTGCCACCGAACAACGCCGGGGTGGTGGTAGCAGCTGGGGTAGTTCCGAAGCCAAAAGGCTTATTTTGCTGCTGTTGTTGTTGATTGTTGGTGCCGAAACCACCAAAGGGCGATGCAGTGTTCTGTTGCTGCTGTTGTTGATTATTCTGGCCGAATCCACCAAACGGCGATGCTGTATTCGTGGTCGCGCCAAAACCACCGGCGGCGGGCTGTTGCTGCTGCTGCTGAGCACCGAAAAGGCTCTGAGTGGCACCAGTATTCCCGAATCCTCCAGTTGCAGTCGCGCCGAATCCGCCGGTCGCTGGAGTAGTGGTGGCGGTATTACCGAAAGAGAAACCGCCTGGCTTCTGTTGGTTGTTGGCAGTTCCAAACAGATTCTGCGTTGTTCCAGCTCCAAATGCGTTAGCCGTGCCAGTATTTCCACCGAACCCACCAGTTGTATTCGTGGTTCCAGTATTCCCGAACAAACCCTGTGTGGTTCCTGTGGTTCCAGTAGTCGTTCCAAACAAGTTGGGCGTATTGGGCTTCTGTCCGAAAAGAGTATTTGTAGCGCCGGTATTGGTCTGACCAAACCCACCGGTGGTACCACCTCCGAAAGCCGGGGTAGTAGTAGTTGTCGATCCAAAGAGGGGGTTAGTGGTACCAGTGTTCGTCGTGCCAAAGCCAGAAGCTCCAGTGCCGGTATTGGTGCTACCAAAACCAGTGTTGAACCCGAAAGCACCAGCCTGACCAGTAGTCGAGTTCCCGTAGCGTCGTCCTTGCGCGTAATCGATCAACCGCAATTCCTACACCGGTTAGCATAAATCCGACAACTGCATCGAATTCCAACATACCTCGAAAGACCAATTCTGATACGCCGGCATCAAGTTAATACTGGCAAAAGAACTGGCCACAGAGGCGCTTCCTTCCACCTCTTTATACGGCGCAAACGCAACAGTCGCAGTTCCCGAAGCTGGCGGAGTCAGGGCGGCATCCTTCTTCGCACCAAAGCCACCAGCGCCAAACGGGCTTGCAGCAGCCGTTGTAGTCGTTCCGAACAATGGAGTACCCGTAGCCGGCTTTGCGCCTCCAAACATTCCCGCACCAGCCGTCCCACCTCCGAACGCACTTGTCGTGCCAGTATTCGCACCAAATCCACCGCCAGCACCAAACGCACTTGTTCCCGTTGTACCACTGTTAAACAATCCACCACCAGTAGTCGGTGCACCGAACGCCGATTTTGCGCCAAAGCCAGACGTCGTGTTGGTTCCGAAACCTATAATCCCAATATATCGTCAGTATCATAGTCCGCATTATCACAGCCGTAGTGATATCCCCAAGGTCGATGATTGCATGCGGGCGACGACTCGACCAGAGACGGCGAGAGCGAGAGATAGAGAGAAACACAAAATGCTCAGAGAACGTCCGTACCTCCACCAGCCCCAAACGCACTAGTCCCACCAGTCGTCCCGAACCCGCCTCCAGTATTTGCGGGAGCACCAAAACCACCTGTAGTCGTTCCGAACGCGCCTGGTGCACATCCCAGGTCAGTCGTCACCGTCCTTGTAACGTGGCACGCAATCCAGAAAGCAACCGCAGCAATCATCAATCCGAGAACGCGCCCCCAATTGCCCCAATCCAAAAACGCGCACCCTCCGTCCCACCACCACCAGAAATAGAATTCGAAAAAACATACCTGCACCAGTCCCCCCCGTGCCAAAACCACCACCACTACCACCACCACCAAACACCCCACCACCTCCAGTCCCCGTCTGCTGCTGCTGCTGCTGCTGGTTCGCCTGGCCAAAGCCGCCGAATGGACCACCCGAGCCAAACATGGTGTCGAGTTAGAGGTATCTCAGTCGAGATTGAGAGAGAAGGGAAACGAAATTCGCGATCGAAGGAGTAGGAGGAGAAGGAGGGCGTGATCTACAACGCGTCAAGTGGGAATGTTAGCGGGTGTGGGGTTCGTTGCAGAGGAGGAGGCGCGACGATGCGAGGGCGCGAGGGCTCACCAAATCAGCCGATGTAGGATGGATGCGAGGCGAAGAAACGCGTGAGATGAGGCGCGATGCAGAGAGTTGGTGTCGAAGTCGGATGAAGGAGGAGGAAGGAGTGAGAGGGGAGCGGGATGGATGGATTGATGGATGGATGGAGCGTAGTCCAGTTATCGTCGTCGTGTCGTCGCCTTCGTCGTTGGGGGTGGCGGTCAGTCGTGAAGGAGAGGAGGCTCGTCGCAGGTGACGATGACTGACGACGGGTGATGGGAACGGGGGCGGGAAAGACAAAGTTGACGATGCGGCCACACCACACACAAAAACAAAAATCACGGCACGCCAAGACAATGAATGAGAACAGCCAACACGATGAATGATGAAGCGAGCGACGCACGACTCGGCTTCAGATGGGATGAATCAAGAGGTTCAATCTATATTGATGCTCACGGTGCTGAAGCTATAGGTTCTTGTCTGGTGGTGGAGGGGGTGGGAGAGAAGCAGTGCTGGCGTTGGGGAGGGTTTTATAGACGTTGGATGAGTCACGCGACGATCACGGTAGGCAGACAACAGCAGCGAGTCAAGGGACACAGCCATAATTCCTCCTCCATCACTCGACTTCAGTCACCTGACACTTCTCTGCCACTCCACTTAATATCACTCGCCCGTCAAATCATCTCCACGACGATTATTTTCTATTCATAACCCACACGCAGGTAGCTCATCACCCTACCAGCCCTATACCACTGCCGCCCTTCATCGTCAACCCCAAATGCGGCTCATCGCAAATGGGGTTATGCATCCCCGCGAATATATGCGCGCGCATGTGCATATTCATGGTCGCCTTCTATGCGTGCGACGGTAACGACACGCGGACTGGGAGCGGGCGGGAAGGGTATTGTGTTATGTGGTGTGGTGTATCATGGGGGGATGGCGGGAGTTGGTGTAGGTGAATGAGTCTGCAATGATGCGTGGTATGGCATTGTGGTTCGTCATGGTAGGTGATGTTCAGGTCTGGGCTTTCGAGCTTTCAAGCTTCCGAAACTCACACTCTTAAGCCCTTTTATAGCCCCTCCAAAATATCCTATACGTCAACCCCCAGAGCTCATTCTCACTTCCTCCACTTTCCTCCGCCAGCAGCATTACCAGTACCTTACTCCGTCAACTCCCCGTCACCCACCGGGAATCTGTAACATAATAGTCCCCGGTACCTCCCACACAGCACAGGCCCAGCACCGGTACCTAACCGCCCTCGCCATCAGCGGCTGTATTTATATCCCAGAGCTTCATGCCCACCGGCAACCATGTATCTGCATACTGTACAATACTCTCCTCTACCGGCCCTCTCCATTTCACCATCACCGGTCATCATCTCCCTCGCCGTCAGCGGCATCAGCATCACCGTCCCAGGAACCACTGCATAGCGCAGCACCATATATAACCCGTACCCCTACTGCTGATGCTGCTGTTGCTGCTGCGCCTTCCAGTGTAGTAGTTAGTGCGCGTGCGAATCCAAGTGTGGGGTTAACGTTATTCATCAACATGCTCACCATGCTCATCACATCGGTCAGTCCGCCCGGAGCGTGCCTCAGGAGCCATTGATGACCGGCTGTGTTACCGGGAGTGGAATGTGTACCCCAGGCCGCTGGCATCCACATCACGGTATGGAGTGAGAGTTCATGTTGAACGTGGTGGTGGATTCATTGTTTGCCACACCCATCCATCAGGCACGGATTTCTCGCGTGTGGCGGTGGACCACGGACTGGGACACGGGGACGATGGAATGGCGATAACACTACATACTGGAACGATGGCACTATCTCAGGCTAAGATAAAGTACAGATACTGACTGACACTGGCGGTGGCGATCGACGACGAGATTCTGTTCTAGAAACCCTCACACCAGCACATCTGGTTGCCTGTCCTGTATAGACGATGATGAGCAAGACAAGGCAAGGCATAAACGTGTGGATACGGTACCTCTGCGCATGGATTCCACGGTGGAGTCTGGACAGCCAGGCCAGGTGGCACAAGAGTATGGTTGATGCTTATGATGCCACGCTCAGCCTTGTCGTAGGCCGCTATCAAGTTAGTTGGAGCAATGAGGATGATGGTGACGGAACACGATGGATGGCGGCGACTGATGGGTCTAGTTAGGCGGGTGATGTGACGGGCGGTAGGGACAAGTGGGACAAGTGGTGAGGGAGATGACGCGCCAACGGTGGCTTCGCTGGATGTGATGATGGTGCTGGCAGTAACTATGCAATTGTGCGGGGGGTTGTTTCTGGGTTCTGTTCTATGGAGATAGTGCATGGTGGTGGTGGAGTTGGTTGGGGTGGTGGTGTGGCTGAGTGAGGGGAGTGATGGGTAGTGAGGAGGAGGGAGGAAGCACTTCATCATCCTCTCTCATCCGCTGCTACACACGAAATCCCACCACCGCCACTGACTCTGGCTGCTTTGTGCCTTCCCTCCCCCCCCCCCCCCCCCCCCCCCCCCCCCCCCCCCCCCCCCCCCCCCCCCCCTTTGCCCCCCCCCCCCCCCCCCCCCCCCCCCCCCCCACCTCCTCCTCCCCATTCCCTACCCGCTCTTCTTCATCTAGCCCCTAATTCATCACCCTCATCGCCCTCACCCTCACCTCCCCGTCGTCCGGACGTGCTGCGGTGCCCGCTGTCCGTTGCCCGCTGCCCCCTCGAAACGCCCCCCAACAGCACCAGCAAATCGGCTATCCGTCACCAACTCCCCTATCCTCCACCGCCGACACTGCCGCGCTTCTTCCCCTCGCCGACGTGTCCTCGCCCTTTGCTCCGTCTGCATTCCTTCAGAGCCCGGTTCGAACTTTATCCAACGCCCCGTCGACCCATATTGGCCACCTCTTTCTCGTTCATGTAGTTGGGACCACACCTACCTACAGCCGAGCACCATCGTCTACATCCACATCCACTCACCCACGCACCCACTGATACCCCCCAGCCCCTTCCTCCCATACCCTCTTCCTCCCATACCCTCTTCCGTCCCTTCCACAGAATAGCTCATCGCTTGCTCACCTCTTGCTGCTCGCCCCTTTCAAACGCCTTGCTCAGTTACCCTCTCCGGTCCCACTGCGAGTCCCACCCCCGTCCATCCCGTCCCACCGGCTCCCTTCCATCTTGCCTCCCTCCAGACGCGTCCTTCTTTCGTCTTTTCCCCGCCACCTCCCTCTTCTCCACTCAAACAACACTTCTTCTCTCGCCGTCGTCGTCGTCGTCGCGTCACGATATTTTCTCACATTCATCTGATGGACCCCCCTACCACCATGAATCCTATTCCCCGCCGGACGAGCAGCTCGCGACACACGGATGCAGCCTCTAGTTCTACAACCACAAACTCTTCTGTTACACGGCCCCCCTTGAGGACAACAGCCCAGAACCATCGGAGGCGGATGGTCACGCCCCAGTCCACCGTGGCCCAGTTCTCCTTCCTTCCGACTACGCAGACCACCGTCGTCACTACCACCACGACAACCACCACGAGCTTTCCACAGATGGTCATGAAGCCCCCGAGGAATCTTAATCGACTGGACCCCAAGGAGTATCCGCTCGCATCCCAGCCCACACCCCCTACGTTGAAGAGATTTTGTTTTGAGGTTGATGGAAAGCCCACGTACTTTAAGGAAGCGGACGATGCTGAGGAGTCAGTAAGGAAGGTGAGAATCACGTGGCCGGGGTTGATAGTTTATTGATGGAAAGTTTCACTGACGCGTTGTTTCCACGTGTAGCTCGACTCACTGGTCCATGAACTTTCTCGAAACAACGGAAGTATACGAACCGAGTGGCAGGGCGAGGAGCGTTACGTGAGACCTGGAGAGCCATCAGCTCCATCAACGTTTCTCTCCAGCGCCCAGAGTCGAAAACGCCCCGCGTCGCCTACTTTAATTAATGACGCAGTGACCACCATTACCAGGGCTGGATCTAACGCCGGGAAACGCCGCCACACACAAAAGTCTCGTCCAACGTCCCTCAATAAGCTTAATACCCCTTCACCTTCTAAGAAAAATTCACGCTCGAGCCGTACCAACACCCCCATCACTACCTCTCATGAGTGTTCACTTGTTCAGCGGGCAACTCGCCCGATGCATTCACAACTCAGCCAACTTCAAAACTCTACTCCTCTTCTCTCACCACTGGAGCGAATGCATCCCCTCTCGCAGCAAGAAACTCCTTTGACCCTTTCGCCACAGATGATGCCGACGCATTTGGATGACGGAGATGTTCCCATGGAAATGAATTCACCCCCTGCTTATACCCCCCACCAAGAACCGGAGCGAGCAATTCCTCTCCCAGGAGCGACTGTTTCGGCACCCGAGGATGGAACAGCGGATGTCTCGACACCGTCATTACCGCCCTTGTCCACCGCACCGCCTCTGAGTCTTCCTAGTCCAAGTTTGAGTCCCGTGACAGCTGCAGCGCTTCACGGAAATCATGGAACCTACTTTCCGGCTCTAGACACCCACGAGGAAGTTACATCGCCTCTTGATCTCGACCGAATGGAAGATGACGAAGAAGAGGAAATACCGGAGCTTGTTCGGACGCCTCAGCGCGGTATATCCCAGCTCGATGTCTCCCACATTGAGCCCTCACCTGGCCCGCCTGGTGGCCTCATGAGTTTACCCACCATGTTGGATGTATTCGACTCTTTTGCTCCTCAGGTCCAGAACTATGTCATGTATCAACTGCTCCGACGATGCTCAAAGAACACGCTACAGACGGTTGCCAGCGTTGTTAACCCCGCGTTGAAATGCGATTTCTTGACCCTCCTCCCGACGGAATTGGCGTTTCAAGTTATTGGAAACTTGGATGTCAAGAGCTTGTGCAACGCTGCTCAGGTTTCAAAGGCATGGAGGAAGCTGATCGATACTGATGAGTGGACCTGGAAGAAGCTGTTTGATGCCGATGGATATCAATTGCAGGAGGGGGAGCTGGACCGTGCCGTTCGGGAAGGATGGGGATACCAGGATCCAATGGGCGACAATAGCTGGGAGATGGATATTAATACGAATATTAGCCGTATCGCCAGCCTCAGTGGCACCGGGAGCCGTGGAAAGGCTAGCAGGAAGACCAGGGCCATGTCCAAGCAAGCACGGAAGAAGCGGGAAAACTTTGACAATCTCGAACGCAGCGACTTTAAGGAGGTTGTGTTCGATATTGTGAGCAACTCGATTGGTCCGATTGCTGCAGCTGAGGCGGCAGAGAAGGCAGGTCATAGGGCATCGCTCGGGTTGCCGTCGTTGCAGAACCTGCATCTTTTCAAGTCGATATACCGTCGCCATCATATCATTCGGAGGAGCTGGATCCAGCCAGACGTGAAACCGAAACATATCAGCTTCCGTGGACATAGCGAGCAGGATAGACATGTTGTCACGTGCCTGCAGTTTGATACCGATAAAATCTTGACGGGATCTGATGATACCAACATCAACGTCTACGACACGAGTACCGGTGCGCTGCGGAAGACATTGGAGGGCCATGAGGGTGGTGTGTGGGCGCTGCAGTATGAGGGGAATATCTTGGTTTCTGGATCTACGGATCGGACTGTGAGAGTATGGAACATTAAGGAAGGCACTTGCATGCAAATCTTCCACGGGCATACCTCGACCGTACGATGCCTGCAGATTCTGATGCCTACCAAGGTCGGGACCGATTCGGATGGTAAGGATATTGTTCAGCCAAAGGTCCCGTTGATTATCACTGGCTCTCGCGATTCGACACTGCGGATTTGGAAACTTCCTTCGGAAACCTCGGAGCGGTATCTGCCGAGCGGTAATGACACGGGTGCGTTTGTCGAGCCTCAGAACAATCCTTACCATCTCCGTGTGCTCCAGGGCCATAACCATTCTGTCCGCGCCATCTCTGCACATGGCGACACCCTGGTTTCCGGCAGCTACGACTACACCGTTAAAGTCTGGAAGATCTCGTCTGGGGAGTGCGTGCATGATCTCGAAGGTCATACACAGAAAGTCTACAGCGTCGTCTATGACCACAAGCGAAACCGCTGCATCAGCGGCAGCATGGACAACCTCGTCAAAGTCTGGTCCCTCGACACCGGCACCTGCATCTACAACCTCGAAGGCCACACACAACTCGTGGGGCTGCTCGACTTGAGCCACGACAAACTCGTCTCCGCCGCCGCCGACTGGACGCTTCGCATCTGGGACCCGGAAACGGGCCAATGCAAGCATACCCTCTCCGCACACACAGGCGCGATAACGTGTTTCCAGCACGACGCACACAAGGTCATTTCCGGTTCAGAACAGACGCTGAAAATGTGGAACGTGAAAACGGGAGAGTTTATTCGGAATCTCTTGACGGATCTCACGGGGGTGTGGCAGGTGAGGTTTAATGAACGCCGCTGTGTCGCCGCCGTACAGAGGGAGAATATTACGTATATTGAGGTGCTGGATTTTGGCGCGGCGAGGGATGGCGTGCCGGAGAAGGATCGCGGGAGGAGGATTGTGGTGGATCGGTTTGGGAATGAGGTGATGCCGCCGGTGGAGGTGGAGGCGGGAGAGGATGGTGAGTTTTCGTTGAACTTGTGAGTTACGGAGGATGTTGCTGACGAGATGGTAGTGGATGGGATGGTATAGAATACCCGTACCACCAGGGTCAGGTAGATGTCGCTGTCTTCGAGACGTGGAGATCACGGATTACGATGATGATGGGATGGGTTTTGTATAGCATGGCAAGAACCGGTGCAGACGGGATAGGATGGGATGCGATGCGATATGGCCAGCGGATATGATCAGCGCATTGGATTGGATAGTGTTGGATTGGATATGGATACCCCCGGAAATGGTAGTACTAGTACGCTTTTGTATTGTTGCCGTTTTCTGTTCGCCTTTCTTCCTTTCGGTTTTTCCTTCGGGTTTTTATTGTTTTTTTTGTTGGTATTTCGGGTTTTCGATTTGTGTTGTGTTGTGTTTTTTTTTCGGGCATACCTGTTTGTTTCCTGTTTGTTGCAGATTATTGGTCTTTTTCGTCATTTTCATCGGTCATAAGTCATAGTTGTTAGTCATTAGTTGGCAGTTGGTAGTGGTAGTCATTAGTGGTACTCATTAGTTGTTGGTGGTAGTCATAAGTCATAAGTCATAGTCCTTAGTCGTGGTCCTTACTAGCTGTGATTGATTTGATTTGGTGGGCTGTTGTTGCTCCCTTGTCCGTATTGGTATTGGTAGTGGTAGTGCAATTCTTCATCTTCATCTTTTCCTTAGCTGTGTGGTTCACCAGTTCACTTGCTTTCGTTACCATGATGATGCCCGCAAACGTGAAGTCCGCGGGTACTATGTACCATGTATAGTTCTGGGGCGCGGTGTGTGCCGTGGGGGTTGGACTGCTGGGGGTTGTTGTTTTTGGTTGTTTTTTGGGTTGGCTGGGTGTGATAGCTTACTGGTGGTGGCAGTGGTGGTGGGGCTGGTGACGGTGGCGGTGCTTTTGATGGTGCTGGTGCTGTGTAAGTTGAGTGGAGGGGGCCGGGTGCTGTGGTTGGTGTGGTGGATTGGGTTTTGGGTTGTGATGTGAGGTGAGGACGAGGGGGAGGACAATGGTGTTGATGTTGATGTTGTTACTATTACTATTACTACTACTATCAGTTCCTCCCACTAGACTACTCCTCCACAACCCCTCACCCTCACCGCCCTTCCCCCAGACCTCAAATCCTGCTCCAGCCATTTCTCGACTTTCTCTACTCGTACCGTGGCTTATCCAGACTCCGCTACATTACTGATCATGCCGCTCGAGCTGGACACTGAGTTGGACTCATGGGGGTGGGGAGTGGCGAGTGCATGAGCAAGCGGGAAAGAGGCAAGTGGAGAATGGGGGGTGGGGATGACGGAGGAGGATGATGAAATGCCATAGGGGATTGGGATTGGGATCGGGAGGTGAGGGGGTTTCAGGGTTGCGGTTAAGCCGAGTCACAATTGAACTCCCCCCGCCGGTTGAAAGAGGGGCTGTGATGCTGCATGCCGGTTCTGCTGTGTAAGGAGGGAGGGAGAGGGGGTGGGAGTGGGGGTAGGTTGCATTGGATGAGATGTGTTGAGGTGAGGTAGGAGGGTTGGCGTGTGGGTTTGAATTTGTGTGTATTCTGAGACTGGAGAGGGTTGGGGAAGAGGGAGTGTGGACATTCGAAGGTGGTGACAGCCCGGGAGTTTTGGAGTTTATATACTGGTTCATTTGTGGGGGCGGAACCATACAATTTCGATATATAAGAGTATCGAGGGCGGTTATAGAAACCCCCACACCTGGTGATAGTCCGTGACAGTGGGAGATGTGTATTTACTGTGACTCTCGCATACCGCTCAATCACTTATTTCCAAACGTTCATCCGCTGAGATCCTCCCTTCCAATCAACTCTACCACTCAATGGTTCTCTGTCATCCAGCGGTTCAAGTTTACCTAATACGGCAGTGTTCACAACGTCAATTTCCGGCTGTTATCAACATCAGTGTCCGTCACGGCCGTGAGGATAGTAAATATCAATCTCCACCTCCCATCTCCCGAACCGTCTCTTCAAAATACTGTAATTGACCACCGCACTCTAGATCTTTAAAACCCAGGCCCTGTCGGGCAGCTCGTCACGGTTTATCTAATCCCCGACGAAATAAATCCGGTCCATGCCATCATTCTCATACATTCAACACCCTCATCCTCTTCACTCATGGCCTCATCCACATCGCCAGTCTTAAGCACATCAACATCAACTTCCCGCATACCCTCAGCTACCTCCCAGGAACCACGCCGTAATCCCGGAACTGTAGTAAACGATCAGTCAGGCTTTCATCACCACGGGACCCCACAGCTGGATTACATCACCTGATGCAGGGGTGCCATCATCGAATATCACCTACTCTTCGAGTCCTGATCCAAATTTCCGGGTGTCGGGGTTGGAGATCGGGGGTGTATGGTTTATCCGGAGGCTCCGGTTGGAGGTTGAGGGATACACTTCCGGAACCTCGCGACACCAGAAAAACATGCATGATGATATTGGGGTTGGATATACTTCATCCTTCAACAACGTCAACGCGGGAAGTAATAGGTTGAAAACGGAGTTCCCTGTTGGTCTGTGTCAACGATAGTACAGTACTAGAACAGATCCGTTCTGATCGGCGTGAAGTCGTCGCTTTCAAATCCTGGTGATGGAAGGTGTGCTGTGTTGTGAAGTCCAGCGTAGTACATCATTGTGTCCCTAGGAAAACAAATTAGTAAGAATTTACGTAAGTAGAGCTTTATGCGAATTGTGCGTGACGAATGTGCGGACGGGATAAAACTGGCGAGAACCAAATCGGCGGGGCCGGGGACAGCTGATACTTGTATCAGACTTTTGGGTCCGGTACGGTGGTAAAAAAGCGGTAGATGCCTATGATCGATATCTGATATATGTACCAAAACTCCCATAATACATGCATTATGGGCATGTGCGCGGGGGAATCAAAAGAGTGGCACGATTCGAGGGGTTGAAGCCGAAATGTGGGGCACAAGCTTGAGTGTAGGACACGCCAATCATGTATGAGATGGCTAGTTACAGCACTGTTCCTGGATTCTTCTGGAAATTGGTTGCACAACCGGGTTGCTTTGAGAACATTTATCTCTGTACTCCGTAGCAGAAAGTGGTACAACTGCGCACACAAATGAGAAATCCAGGATGCTGGCCTGTCATTATTTCGGATATAACTGGCGTGCCGTGATAACACCGGAAGGGTGGTGCCATGATGTGGTGGGTATCCGTCATGATACTGTAACCCCGTCTGCAAAACATCTTTGTTCGATGACAACTGTTATGATGAGTTGTGTTTTTGTGCGGTGTTTCCGATGATACAGCCGACAAGTACTTGGTCAAACTTTGACACCCGGATAATTTGAAAGTCCAGGCACGACTTTGATTTATGTTGTTTATAATAACCAGGCCTCTTGATTCCGGGGGGAATTTTTTTTATGAACCATTAGATGTGCCTTTTTTAAGCCGGCCCTTTGTTGAACATCGTGAATTGCTGGTACATGACGTTCAGGCAAGATCTCCGGAGCTATGACAAAATCAGGGGACCTTACATGAGGCGGAATTGTACCCCCAAAAATCAAGGTATAACCAGGGGCGCCGAATCGTGCGGTGAGATATGTTGGCTGGATAAACCTCAAAAGCACATCCGTTTTCTGGTATGGGTATACACTGGTTCGATTGCTTAGTTCATCAGCGATTGGACTCGGAGGTGCACGGCAGTTGGGAACTAGCCAGGGGAGTACAGGGACTGAGACCAGACGTTTACTTATCCCAATAGGCATCATAACACGGGTAGATCAGGTACCATTTCTCATTGTTTACACCTCCGCCGTTTGATCATCCTGCTTGGGTGGTGTCTCAGGAGCGGTAATTTCTCATCTAGATATTGGGTCTCTCAATTTTCTGGAAACTTTGTGTTTTGAATGTAAGAAACCGGGCACCAGCATGGGTAACTGATAATAAATCCGTTTTGGAGTATGTTGGCTTCTGGTGTCAAGTGGTTCTGGGTCTTCACAGTGTTCAAGACATCAACTCCTGATGATGTCACGCGAGTCATACCAGAATGCTCTGTAGCGTTGACGGAGTCTCGAGGATGTGGGATCGAGTCAGAAACTGATGACCTGGCTAGATGCAAAAGAGTTGCTGGCCGATGGACGAGATGGCGCCAGCGGGTGACTCGGAGGTGCCCTGATAAGCACGTAGAGGTGCAGGTAAAGATATCGGGTACTGAAATAGCAGATGGAAATTTTTAGAGCTAAGGAGAAGGAGATCGACAGACTGGCTCAATGAAGGTGATGGTGAAGGGGAAAGACTTGAGGCGGGTTGACGTTTAGACATCGTGTGCCTGTTTCACGTGACACGAGACTGCTCTGGGTGTGTCCTCTAATATGCTTGTCCATTTACTATTTTCTTTTCATTTCTATGCACATACTGCACTCATTTGAACCTATACGGGTACATCACCCAAATATGTATTGTACATGATCATTCGGGGAAGTAATTGATCCAATTGATGCTATACGCAGCTATTATGAAAGAATGTTGGACGTAGGGCTCGGAAAAATTGGGAGATGGGATAACTAGCAATCCCTCAGGTATCCCCGGTCATGATTTGGATGACGAACACTTTGGTTTTCCGCTGGAAGTGGCAACTGCAGTGACAAATCTGTCGGGTTCCATCCCACAGAACGTCAAACGCTGTCATACCTGCGTTCTACCATCAACAGGTTGATCGGGAACAGAATGTCTCTCATCCATCCCAACATACCAAGTTAGAACTCGATGATGTGTACCACTGCAGTTTATTCAGCTTTGTACAACCGTGTTGGAATACGGATGATAGCATTCTCAATACCTCGCTTTCCGCATCCTGATGTTTCCCCGGGGTGTTCCACTTTCTGAGTCGAAGAAGTTTCTGGATCCCCGTTTTGGGGTAGTAAACAACGGAATGTATGAAAATCCCCCACATAGATCTCCTGCAACCATGGTGAAGTGTGGGGGGTAACCTGACGTGGATCGCGAATATATATAACAGCTCCGGTCGCCGTCTTCACTCCTCATTCCATCGACGGCCGAGTCTTCGACTCCGATATCCAACAACTTCAAGTTTGACTCAACGCCGCCATCTTCTCGTCCAAAATACTCTTGTGTCTATCACTCGAACTTCAGTCAAACCATCTGTGAGCATAAACCGCTGATTTCTGATATATCATACCACTGCTAATATCTATCTATCTAACATAAAGATCAATTCTTTCCACAGTCGTTACTTCCACTCACCAAAACCATGCCCTCTTCCACCAATCCCGCCATCAACACCGCACTCCAGCCAGTCGGGAATACTGGGCCCGCGATCAATGGCGCCACACGTGGACGGAGCTCTCAATCTGACCCCCACCACCATCTTAAGCCCTGGGACCCGTTGAGCGCCATGGATGGACACTCCCAAGTGGACATGGCGGAGCGGAATAAGAATCTCGTCAACTTTCTCGAGGATATTGAGAATACAGTTAACGGTTAGATTGAGCGGTTACGGGTGACTATATGAAATAGGTATTTTCTAATTTTTGCCTGATCTTCATGATTTCAAGGCCTAACAAAAGGGTATTGCAAGGGAAGCTGAAGCTCGGGTTGTATTTTTCGGATCATCGTGTGTTAGTGCTAGGAGGAGATTGAGTCTTTCGTGTTCTCCAACTTGAAGATTTCTTTTCCGAGTTTCTCTTTCTTTCCATTGTTTTGTAGTTTTGGCAGAAGTATCGATGTTGCATGTTGAGGTACCGCGTGCCGGAGTGGGGAAAGACGTCCCTGAGAAAAGTGTTTACAATATTCAAGCAAAGAAGCTTAATCCTGTACAAGAATCTCGGCGTCTTGGGGTGAAGCGAGTTCCCCTTACTCCCGCTTCACAAGTAATCCAAAGCAGTTGAACAGCGATGCGTCGTCATCATTAAGGGGTGAGTAGTCCGATTGACGTGTTGATGGCAGATGAGCTATTGTGGTGGGCAGCTATCTCATGAGATGGATGTTGTAAGTGAGATGGAACTACTCACCCCACACGTATTGACATCTGATGGAGGACATGATCAGCCGAATTCCCGTAGGTAGCAGTCAAACACTGCCAAATTGGTTATGCAATTATCATTGCCTACCACACGGATGTTGGGTGAAACCTGTCCAACGATAGCACAAATTTACCGGCCTTATCTGTGACTTGAACCATCAGCTTTTTCGTGGTAACGTTACTATGAGCCATCAGGACTCTATTCACTACCGAAATGAACACAATGCGTCAATTCATCAACATCAACAACGGAGGTCATTCATAATGTTACTCAAACACATAAGAACGAAGACAAAAACGCAAACGGAGACATATCTCATAAACGCAACCATCCCCTTTCTTTTCGCTACAACCTCCGCCACCAAAAAATACCAATACCCTCCAAGCTCCATAATCTTCACAAAACTTACAAAGCCCAGAAACCACAAAAAAAGACAAAACACAAGACACAAAAATCCATAACTCGACAACTCAACCCCTCCATCCCCCACATCAATGCCCGCCCGTGCCCGCCGCGCTGTGATTATAATTCTGGACCGCCATGCCTATCTTCCTGAACAAAAACTTGCGGCTACTCTCATCCCTCGTAGGGATAAACGGGCCCTGTCTGTTTCCACGCAACACGAGCACAATCCCCGTTCTCTCCATACTAATGGTCTGCAACTCTTTGAACGGGACATCCCACTCGCAGTACAACTTCTTGCTCTTGATCAACATGATGCGGGAGTACGTTATCAAAACCACAACATCCTGTTCCGGGAGCTCCAGATGCGCGATATATTCCTCGTTGAAATACTTCCCGTTGTCGAGTTGCTTCAACCAGAACTGGCCGAGTGCTTCGCGCTGGGAGTATGGTCTCACGATCCCGTCGGCCGGGATGTATCGTGTGAGGCGGACGCGGTCAAGCCCGTCTTGGTCGAACACGGTGGTGGTGTTGCGGATGCCTTCGGTGACATTGGAGGCGAGGTCAAAGACGCCAATAGCCGGTTTTGTAACAGCGCCGACCACGCCTTTGCCAATGCCTTTGATGAAGCCGAAAGCACCTTCGCGTTCGGCACCTTCGATGGGTTTGCGGGCGAGACCGCCAACGCCGGAGGCGAAGGAGGAGACAAAGGAGTTGGCACCTGCTGTGACACCGTAGAGAGCATGTTTGGGGCGGTTACGGGAGCGTGACATGCGACGGCGGTCTTGGAATTGTTTATCGAGGGTAGCGGCGGTGAGACCTGTCATTCACACGTTAATATCCATCAATATACTAAAGAAGGAAAGTCAACATACCCTTGGAGATACTTCCTGTGAACTTCGACAAACTGTCCGTGACGCCAAATACCGATTTCTTGACAAACATCGTAGCACCCTTCGCGAACCCGATACCAAGCTCTTGTGGTCTATCTGTAGTAATAAACCCTTGGTAGGGCTCATAAAAGATATCGACAACACCAGAACTGATGTTATTGAACAGACCCACCGGATTACCCAAGAAATCCGCGCTTCCGAGGATCTTGTGAACCTGATACAACACCTCCTGCGTATAATGGCTCTGCAGTCTCTGTATTAACACCGGCACACTAACTCTCGCGTTCTCCACCATCAAAGCATTCAACTTGATTGGCGCGTCGTTGATGTTCCCAATCGCCATCGTAAGGATGTTGAGCAGGAACATGAGAGGGTTGTGAGTGGAGGTCTTGTTTTCCACGTTGACGACATCGGTACGAAGGAAGGACAGGTCAAGTTGCGCAGGCTGGATGTTGAGGAGCTCGAAGTAGAGATCCTGGCCGGCATGTGCGCTACTTGGCTCGGGGAGATCTAGCGCATCATCGCAGAGACGGCCTTCCTCTTCTTCGATAGATACCATGCCAGGGATTTTGGTGAAGTCAAGAAGGGCATAGAGGAAGTCTTCATCGATTTCGGTGGTCATCTGTTGCATCAAAAAGGTAGCGTACTTGATGTATTTGACTCCGTAGCCTGCGATCACCAGTATTAGTTTCCAATTGTAATACCCTCACAGTGACGAAAAACGTCAACTCACTATCATCATTCAAGAACGTCACCGACGCATGCACTGACGGATGAACATCCATCTCCTTTCCTGTCTTCGGCACCACACTCGGATACAACACGATGGGGAATATCCCTCCATACAGCTGATTATCAATCTGCACCCACTTGATGATCAGATTGTACATCTGGTAGAGCACCGAATTGCTGAACTTAAACTCGAGGTCCCTGAATGTGATGTACGCCATCTCCTTCATACGGCGATCAATTAACGACACGCCCATTCCGGCCAACCTAAAGTTAACCTGCAATGTCGGTCCGGAATCTTCTTCCTTGACCTCGAACCCGTCAGACGATTGCACGCCACGCGATGAGCCCTGATTCGCTGGTGCCGATGTTGCCTTGTAACTACTCTTACTCTGTTTATAATTGCTGATAACCAGTGTTTGAGTTGGCCCCGTAGCGACAACATTGAGATCGACCGTCTTCTTTTGCCATCTCCCGTCTGGGCCCTGCACATCTATCTTCATGGGAATCAAATTTCCGATTTCAGCAAGGGGAATATGTCGCGTCTGTCCATTGACCTGGAGAACAAGGTCCTTTCTCTTGGCGGCCGGGTAGTCCCAAGCATACGGCATAATACTCCGCGGGGGTAACTTATACACGAGCGGGCGGAATTCTGTTCTGTCTTCAGCGTCTTCGTCACTGGGGTCAGCTTGATAAAACGTAAACTGGTACGTGCTCTCATTCCTCATGGAAAACGGCCAGTGCTTTGTTTCCAAGCTGAGGTGGATGAAGACGGTTGCTTTTTCCGCCAGGATCTCAACGCGGAGTAGTTGTTGCCGTTGTTGGTGTTTCTGCATTTTTACGTGGACACTTCCGAGATCGGAAATATTGAAGGGAGAAGACCAGCGGTTGTTCAACCCGGGGAAGAGGAGCGTCAACTGCTTTTGATTCGTCGCTCTCAGGAAATGCAGCGGGAGCAGCTGTCCTGGTTCAAGGGTCATAATGTTATTAGAACCCGCACCAGGCTCACGGACTTGGATCGTCTCGCTCAGCTTGCTTTTCAACATGAATCTCGGCGTCAGAGTCACCACTTTCGTGAGCTTGTATTTCCCTTGGCCTTCATCGACCTGGATTCCGACGTGAATCTCTGTTTGTCTGCCGGTGGCTTGGCTAGGGATAACACAGTCTGCGATGCTTCCGACGGCTTCGAAAGATTGCGGTCTACTCCAAGCAGAATCACCGACTTTCAGGACTGCACGGTTCTGGCGCTCGTCGCTCGGGTACGAAAACATGTACGGTAAAGCCTTGTGCGAAGTCGCAGAGCCTGTATCATAGTTAGCCCATCCATTCAACCATACCCGCAACACCATTGTATTCATGAACGTACCAGTCTGAACCTGGCCCGCTGCCGTCATAGCCCCCTGCAACATCCTCTTCGACTTCACCATCATATTCAACCCCGTTTTATTGAGAATGATATACGGTGCAAACACCGAAACCTTAAAAGCGCCACCACTCTCTGGGATCTCATAATAATGCAGCCTCAAGTTCAATTCTAACCCTTGTCTATCCTTCACGGTGATTGTTCGCTCGGATTCAAACTCAGGATCATTTGAGTTCACTATCGAGAACTCTGATGCTTGATATGGTGTGCCCTCCATCTCGATGCTCATCAACAGCAGATGCGACAATTCGACCACATGCACCGGGCTTAAGCCACCTTTTCGGAGGAAGTTGGTCCATTCTTTCCGGGTATTCTTATCGTAGATGCGGAACTTGAAGTCATAGGGGAGAAGGTTTTGGACTTCGACGGGAGCGGAGAGGCGAACACGCATGTGCGGGTAGTCGGATGAGCGGTGCGGAGATTGTTGGGAAGCGTGCATTTGGAAGAAGAAGCTGGGAGCATTGTTACCGCCCTCAGGTGGACATGCGATACTACGTGTTGGGCGTTTCGCGAGGTCTTTCCAGAAGAGGCGGTGACTGGACCAGGTATATCCGAATCCAGCATCAGGCCTTACCACGACCGGTGAATCGTAGGTCAATTGTATAGGGGTGGGTTGGCTCTCTCCAGGGAGGATCTTATATATCCTGATGATGTTCCTACCGGTTGAGTCCAACACTCCCAATTCCACTGGTATCTGAGAGCGATTCTCGACCAGGAACGGGCTTCGGAAAGTGATGTGCTTGACGTTATCCGTACCGAGTTTAACCTCACAGAGGAGTCGATGCGTAACACCATTCTGTGATGGCTTGAGAGTATAGATGTATTCGCCCTCACGGTTGACCGAGATCTCCGGTATAGAATCAAAGTCGCTGTCCTCAAGCTTCACACCCACCAACCCGGAATTTCCTTCCGGCGAGAGATTTTCACGCATCTTCTCCCATTCCTCAAAACGCCAGGGCGCGGTCTGTCCATCCTCCAACTTGATAGCGACTGAATTGAGGAGGTCGCCTTGCCGGGCTGACCACACGTGGAGCGGAAGACCAGTTTGATTCTGGATTCTGAACGGCGCCTCGGATCCGCGGGGTTTTGTGAGCATATCGACATCTTGAGACATGAATTGCGCGGTTTTCGACGCAAGCAGGAGGGTTTGAGGCGTAATTGTGACTTCCATCATCTTCCGGGAATAGAAGTCGATCGAGAGCTTCTCATTCTGTGATCGTGCCATGTGGAACCCAAGTTGCCAGGGTTCAATCAACGGCTCCCAAGCAGACTTTGAGAAGTTGTAAATATTGACGAACGTCTCGATACTCATATCCGCGTCCATCTAATCCCGTTGTCAGCATACCGGAACATCAACTTTCCGAAAAACGTGTTACTCACATCCGTACTCCAATTGCTGACCCTGACTCCAAACTTTTTCACACTCAGATCGAGGAGCGGCAATTCATGTTCATCCCCAATCAAAATCACCCTCATACCATCCACCTCGGCCTTCAACTCCTCTCTCCTGATCATGGTACTCGACACATGTTTCCTCTCCTTCTTCTCACTTCTCCCCGACACACCACTCTTCTTCGCAGTACTCTTCCCCGCGTTGCTGCGGCTACCAGCGGTTCTCCGTTTTGTTGAAGCCCCCGCAAGCTGTTTAATCTTCGCTGGCTCATCATCTTTCTTATCCCCATCCTTGTCCTTCGGCGTTCCAGACATCTCGGATGCTTTATTCACGATCTGCATCGCGAGCATGATATCTCTGAGCGAGACCCTGAGCACAAGAGGATCAACATCAACATGAATACTCTGTATTGAGCTCTGGTGACCAAGAGTGCGGTTATCCATGGATACCTTCATGGTGAAATCATCAAGAATCCGAAGTCTGTTGGTATCGAATCTATCCATGCGACACAAAAACATGCCGACCTGGTCAACCTGGAGGGTCATAGAATTTTGCTGGCTAAGCATGATTTGTTCAATGCTCAGGACAATGGCTTCAGAGTTCGTGATCGTTGGATTGGCGATGAGGATGACTTGAGCATCGACAATGTTGACACGGAAGGAGATCGACATTGGCTGTTGTTGAGTTTGGGACGACATATCAGAGGGGGTTCCAGTGGGGCCAGGTTTGATCATCCTGTTAGATGACATTTCGCTTCGGAGGGACGGTGCCGCAGATGGCGTTGCGGGTGTAGCGGGGACGCTCTCAGATACGGCATCATCCGATTCCGAAGCCATTGTTGCTTCCTCAAGTTCTTCCTGAAGCGGGTTCTCAATCTCCAATCCCTTCATGACGAAGTCCCTGAGCGCGAAGATGTAATCCAGGGCAAACACGACTCTTGGAGAATCAATCGTCAGCAGCGCAACAAGGTTCCTCTCTTGACCGCCGGAGATCGTAACGCTCGCCATGAACTGAGATCCGCCTTGATGAGTCGAGGACATGACTTTCCGGAACTTATTCGTGTCTCGTCTTCTGGAGTCGCGGATAGTGAAGGATTCGATGAGAAGCTCACTTTCCAGGGAACTATCGTTTCTCATCCTGAGCTTTACGTTCGTCTGGTTCAAGCTTGCTCGGGATAGACTCGCAGCTTCAAGATCTTTGATCGGTTTATCCTCCTCGCAGGCGAATAACTCCAAACCGATGTCTCCAGCCTTGAAAACCAGATCGAGTGTCGTCCATACCCCGGGTGATAATCCAAGCTCTGGCTTCAAATCGACAACATTTTCATTTTCCGCCGCCTTCGGTGTTTCATCCTTCTTCTCCGCCGCCGCCAGCGTCTGTTCCATTTTATCCCCCGGAAGTTCCCCAACGACCTCAGCCTCATCCGGTTCCCCGGCGAACACCGCTGGTATCGCTCTCGACAGATCGACCAAAAACTTAAACTGATTCTGGGTGAGCTTAGCATTGAGATCACTCATCTCACCCATGACCTCCACATCTGGTCTATTGCTGCCCTCGTAATGCTCCAAATACGTGACTTTGAAACTCAGATCCAATTTATCCAGCAACTCAAGTTCCTCGACTTCCTCGCCGAAATGGAATTCGCTGGTAAGCCGTGTCTTCCGAATACCAGCAGAGATTTTATTCGCAATCGGCGCCTTCTCGGTGGTGTCTTCAAGGGGAGAGAACCGATTCTCGGCGTAGATTTCACCAAGGTATGCGGTGATGAGATCCCTCGCATGCGCGAGATCTTCCGCGCTTCCTTCGCCGGCATGGGGATGTTGGTTCGGGAGGTTCGGGTTGGCGACTCTTGGGAACACGACGATGGGAGTTCTAAGGAGGATGTCGAAATGCATATTCCCTGCTTGTTCCTGAATCTGGTTCGCATTATTCATGGCGGCCTGTCTTGCGGCATTGAACAGGGCTTGCATCTTCCCGAACTTGACAGCGAAGTCAATGATTTTCCTGAACGGTTCTTCGACAAAGTTAACTTTAACACTGCCGGAGCGAAGGAACACCGAGGAGTTGTAGCCCGGGTAGGTCTCTTTTGCGTCTGGATCAAATGTCTCGTATCGGAAATCAGCGAGCTCATCGCCTTGGATGCTGACAAGCTGTCGGAACGGTGAGGTCTCAAGGGCGCCTTCGTTAATGTCATCAATGAGGGAGAAGTTACCGAGACGACCGCCGATACGCATGGTTTTACCCATGAGAAAAATCCCAAGGTCCGCGCTAGCGAGACTAATGGTTGCAAGCCGGATGCCGTCATTGTTCAGGATGAGGGCGATACTGTCAAGATCGACCTTGACGCGAATCTTTTCTTCGGTTGGCGGCGGCGGAAGTGGCTCCTCTTCCACCTCTTCCTCTGAATCCTCAGAATCAGATTCGGGGTCTTTGAGACTCTTGTGCTGTTGTGGAGGTGGAGGGTTAGGATTAGTAAATGTAGTAATAACGAAATCCAACAACGTCAAGATAGTTTTCCTTGTAACCACAACATCGATAGTAGAGATTGACACGTTGACGTGTTTATCAATAGCCTCATACTTGCTCATGAACTCTGGATTCGCCTTGTTCACCTGAATGTATTGCACGAAAAACAGCGGACTATCCGTTGATTTCGTCAATCCATCGGAAGTAACTATCTTCTTAAATTCCGGCGATGGATCCTCATCGATCAGATCCTCCATATTGAGCGTCTTCAGCACAACCTCGGCGGCCATTTCATACTGGCGGATATAGAAGTCGAGTTTAAAGTGCTCAGCAACAAGGTTGACGAGCTCTTTATCCGAATTTTTTCCTTCCGGATCAGCGCGGAAGAGAGAACCTTGGAGTTTATCGACCGTAAAGCGGAGCTCGAAGGTCTTTTGTTGATGCTGGAGATCGGTGTCGGGACCAGAATCAGCTTCCTCAAATGTATCCTCCCCACCGTCTTCATCATCTGTCTCCTCATCCATGAGCAGCTCTTGTTCTTGCGCTGAAAACTGGAAGGCAGATCCTCTTCGAATGTCGGCATAAGTGCGGACTTCCTTCTTCTCGGCAGGCTTCTGCGGTGTAGTGCTCTTGGCTTCGTCGCCGTCAAACTTAGGGATCGCAACATCAATGATCTTCATCATGGAGCGGTACTTCTTGTCTGACATTGATGCCTGGAGAACAGGAAGGTGACCCGTCATTCTGAATCGGGTTAGGTTCGGGGCTTTCGGGAGGATAGAAACCTCGAGGAGGAAATCAATATTGATGCGGTCAACGATGTGGAAATTCTTCCTCGACGGATCGCCATGAAGTTGGGCGACGGTTTCCTCAATATTGGGGCCGATAAGAACCTATCCGGTCATGTCAGCTGTGTCAGTCCAAAACCAACATGAAGAAAAGAAAGATGTGTAGCATACCTGAGTAGACTGCAGCGTAAGCTTGAACTTGTCATACATGAGATCTTCCAATTTCTGGTAATCCTCTGCTGTATACTGTTGGCTCTGCTTCTCCTGTACCATCTTCATATCCTCCCGCTTCACGAGATCGCTCGTTAACGCGACATGACCCGCATCCAGAATCAAACAATTGCTCGATTTCTGCGTGCAGCTTTCCGGGATGATAATCAGGGGTGCCTGGAGATCCAGTTTCGCGTTCACGGTCTTATGCTCCTCAAGAGCAAACTCCAATCCAGCTCTGGTCTGCTGTCTGATACCCTCTACAGTCGCACTAGCAGTGTCCATGAGTGCGCCGATACTCTCCATGTGTCTCTCCGGAGGCTTGAAGAACTTATAAATCTCTTCAATGAAACGCGGGTTGTATATGATTTCCATACTTCGCATTTTCACCGTGAACGCCGTGTCCGCGCTGTCGTCAAGGGGATTTTGCTCAAAGTTGGCCTGGAAGAAGGGATCCACCGGATCGGCTTCCTCTTGAACATCTTTTAGTTCCTCCTCCTCGTCGCCAAGCTCCTGAACACGGTTCGTTTCCTCCTCGGGGGTCGGGATACTATTCTTGACACGAATAATCTGCGGGTAAAGCGATCCGGCAGTGGTGCCATCATACAACCTCAACCCACCCAGACTCAACTCGCCATAGAACGAATCCTTCCTCTGCAGAATCTTCGACTTGAAGGTATCAAACAACAAAGACAAAATCTCCTTATTCACGCCATGAGGATCTCTCTTGAGCGTGAAACTTCCAGTCTTCAGGCTCGCCTGCACCTCCATTTTCACGGTTTCGCGAGGAAGGTCGATGGCATCGGTGAGTGCTTTCTGTTCATCCCAGTCGATTGCATCGTACAGTTCCTTTCGCTGTTCGTCGTTTAGAGCCGTATCCTCCCCTTCGCCAGGATTCGCGGAGTCGCTGCCAGATGATCCATCCCCACCAGCAGTGTATCCCCACACCCATGCAACCCAACCTTGTTTTTGCTTTGGCGCTTCCTGTTTTTGGACCGGAGCGCGTTCTTTACGGAGTTGATTCCTCGCAAGAGATCGGTAAAATCGGAGGTCTTCATACGAAAGCTTGAACTCCAATTTATCAATCTCCCCTTGTTCCTCTGGGGTAAGTTGCTCCTGCTTCTTCTGCTTCTTGAACAATTCAATATATCGTTTTCTGTCATCTCGTCGTTCAGCAAAGTATGCCCAGCTCCATTTCCGATTCTTCTCGTGAATTTGAGACAGCACTGCATTACCAGCGAAACGGAACCATGCTTTCGGATCCTCCTTCACCGTCACACCCTTTGGCTGGAACTTCTTATACTGTTGATGGCGGATGTAGAAATGGAAGAGATCGACCATCATCAGCAAATCGCGATACTGATCATCATCAAGCACAAAACCAATCTCGTCGAATAGCATTTGAGCTCTAATTTTCGGCTTGTCGTAGTTACTGGTCTTGTTAAGCTCTATGCGACCAACTCCGTTGACGGGCTTCAAGACGAATTGATGGTCGCCGGGTGCACTAGAACCAGTGGCAATCAAATCTTTGAATGCAGTGATCATTTCGTCGTGAGAACCGCCAGAAACATGTTTGGAGTCGGTGTTCCAGTATATCGCTAGCGAACCGAGACGCGCGAGCTTGTGGGTGACCGGAACGTTGCCGTGGATGAAATTCGGCTCCCAGTCCTCATTCGTAGAGACGGCGGAGAACTCCTCCAGAGTAAAGCCAAGCGCAAATGGATGCTGATAAAGTTAGCTTCTCAATTCCACAAAATAACCGAGAAAACGTACTCCTGGTGTACTGGCAGCATCTTCATAACGGATATGAATATTCTTCACAGTAATCTGCAGGTTATCCAAAATCTTTGTAGTAAGGCTTTCGGCAAAACTCTGTGTCTTCTGCTGTTCCTCTGCGCTCATTCCAGCAGATGTCCTCTCTTGTAGCAGCTCCGCATTCTGGAGTTTCTCCAACTTTACCACATGTTGTCTCCTCTCCTCCTCCTCTGCATCATAATTCTGGTCTATCCTAGGACCAGCAAGCAGGTACACATCCTCAATCAACACCTTCACAGGTTTTCCCTTCAGATTACTCCAAGGGATTTGTAATGTCAACTGCCCGAGATGGCCTTCGAGGACATTTAGCGGAAGCTTCATCTGGTCAAGCGCTTCCTTCTTCAGTTCCAGGTTACGGAGACGCACATCGCCGCTCCAAATTCCAATGTTAAGCTGCTTGGAATCGAAGTTCTTGATGTACCTGCACCGGACTGTTAGCGCTTTTGCTCTCAGAACGCCACCAGGCGGGGTTAGGAAGAGAATGGGGTGTGTGGAGGGTAAACTCACATTCCCAGGAACCGGTTCATCAACGTAGAAATCTACAACCACAGACCCAGTATCAGCATAGCCATTCTTCCCACCACCACCGCCACCGCCAACACTCATCTTCCGCAAATGGCCTCCAGCACAGCTCAGCGCAGCATATCGACATCTCCGTCTCCCCAGAAAGGCGCCACATACAAGTCCTTCCAACATCTTGCCGGTATTTCCTCACTTCTTTTCGTAGCGTCGTAATTCTCGTAGCGTCGTCCGTCGTTCGTATCTTCGTCAGCGCAGCGGTTCGGCGGGGTCCACGAGCTGTATTGTTCGCGAGCACCGCGCGGTTCGCGGCGGGCGCGCGTAGTGGTGGATTTAGCTGTTCGCTTGTCCACCGCCTGTCCAGGAGTTAATCAGGCGAGGGCTCGTTTGGCGCAAAAGATCATGGAAGCCGCGTATTGTGCGGTGGAAGTCGTGAGGTGTTGCTGTTGGGTGGTCGTGAGGAGTAGGCGGGGAGTTGAGAGGTGGAGCAGCCGCGATGACGTGGGGTGACTTCCAGACCAAGTCTGGGACAACCGAGACGCCCGACGTGTGGGACCACGCGTCCAGTGAGAATATGTATGTACTCTACGAAGTGGATCATTAATGCGGTAATTGGGGGTGGAAAGCGTATACAACGGGCATTGAAGAGTTGAGAATTTCATAAATTCGTTGGCAAGAGTTGTTGACTGGTGGAGACCTACAGGAGATGCTCAAATCCTCAACACCACATGAGAACTCTTCCGTATCTTGTTTGCTCGGAGCACCCAATTGCAGAATTGTAGCTATACTACGTTCTATGCACCCTTACTTTCCTGGATATTTTCAGCCCTTGAGTGGGCTGGGGCTGTGAGGGATCAACTTGAAGATCGGCAAGTCCTCACCTCCCAGATACTCCGTACCCGCAGCTCAGTTTTTCTGCCTCCAAACTTCTACATTTCATAATTGTATAAGTGGACGACGTCTGCTACTAACACTTTACGTCCAGAGCCACCTGCTTCGCCCGTAGCTTGATATTTGATCTACGCGAAAAGACGAAACATGGAATCGAGTGCGATACCATGAGTTGCAGTCTCATCGCTCTCAGTATGTGTGCACTACAGTTATTACCCCTCACATTTTTCCTCTGGTGTTCCAAAGTAGCATGTTAAGTAATGGCTTTACTCATACATTCCCCCCAACCAGCCAACACCGAGTGAGTTTCGCTTCACGTGATGACTTGGTCCTTGCTGACCGATCCCAACCCTCATTCCTCCCATCCCTCCCTCATCCTCAAACCTCCATCGCTCTTTCTCCGCTCTGCTTTTTGAGATAATTACTACAATCGTTACAACAGTGCTCGATTCAAGTTAACCCCGCCCTCTCCGCGTTCTCTGTCATCTCTCAACTTTCGAAACGGCGCGCCTCGCCTTTGCGGAAATCTTCTTCGAGCGAATGCCGGCCTCCCTCGTGACCGGTTACAATGGTCATAAGAGGAATCGTTTAGCTTGGGTTGATTTATCTACTCTGGTCCCCAATCTCCAGCACCCTTTTCCAAGTTATTGTATTTGATGCCTCAACCAGCGAACAATGAGTGTCGAGGTGCTCCTTTAATTCATTCAGATTCACACTCACATGGCAGATTGGGCATGATATCGGCAGATCCCTTGTGCCACCAGCAGCGTTGCTACCTTGTACATCATCTGTGACTGAAGAGGGCGGCGTCGTCTTGATTGAAGGGGAGGGACTGGTGGGCGCGTTTGGAAAAGCCAGCCCCATCAATCGCTCCTTTATCGCGGCTTCGTGGCCAAAGGCCATGTGGTCCATGATGTTTTGCACAGGCACGAGCTTTAAACAAAGAAAGCACATAGCGTGGGCTGCAGGTTTGGGGGTGGGGATTTCGTTCGCAGTCGAGATGTTGGTGGTTTCCTTCTCAATCATCCCAGAGACGATTGACGTAGATGGCTTGACGCAGTCTATGTCAAGGAAGGACGAACCATCGGCTAGAACTTGCGGAAAAACCGATGACGTCCAATCATCGTGATCGCCGTTGAGTAAAATGTTTTTCGGGGTTGCTTCATCGTCATCTGAGCTCTTCTCCTGTAGTCGGCTTCGTAGAGGGTCTTCGTAGGACAGGTCTTCGGATCTTTGGTCATGATCCTCGTCTCCGACAAGCATGAGCTCGCTCTTGACCCTCTCTGCGTTGTTAAGAACGTTCACTGGGTTGCAACTTCTTTGTACAGACGCCTCCGCACTCGTGGGATTATTGATTTCGCCAGTTCGAATGTCTTGACTGGGTAATAGGGCGTTCGGATTCTCTTTTCTGACTAGCATGGCCTCGTGGATTTTATGAAGCATATCCATAATCTCCGCATGTCGCTTCACTTTAATTGGGTCCTCCTCGTGAGATGTTGAACTACACGAGATATAGAGTCAGCTCCCATGTCCTATCCCAATGACCACACCACGATAATACGCACCATTCTGCAACCGTCCACATGTTATTCAAAATCTGCAACTGCATCCTTAAATTCCGCCGTATTTCCGGCAACTCCTTCGCGTCCTTCATGGTAAACCGTAACATCTTTATCGATACACGATCGCGCTTTCTCGGTTTCGTGAGTGCCGCATATTTCGTCAAAATGGCTTCGAGCTTCTCCAATGTGTGCTCACACGCCGACACGGATTCATTCAACGTTTGTCTTCCCTTCAAGCTCATGATGAGCGCCGGTTGGATGGATGATGTTGAATCATCCAACACCAGTTTGACTTCGGTCAGGAGGTTGGCCAGAGCTGTGGCGTTTTTTTGGACGGTGGCTAGGTCTCCTGGTGCGTCTTTGATCGATTGGTATACTTTGTAGCACGTGTTGATGGCGGCGAGGACGTCGTGGATGGAGAATCCAAGACTCATTTTGGGTTATCGAGAGGTATTGGAGATTGAGCGACGGAGGGTGATGGAGGGAAAACAGAGAGCTCGAGGGAAGTGAATCCATTATTTAGACGCTGAACGAAGAGAAGCGCACGAAGTTCTGGTACACAGCCCCACGCTGCATGTCGAGTCACATCATCCAGTTTGGCGCGAATCTTACCAAATGGAGGTAATTTGTGTGTTTTGAATCGCTGTAGTGATGTGTTGGCGAGTTGGTTGTGGTTAACCACTTTGGTCAGCGTCAAGGACAAGTACTCTACATTCTGCATCATGATAAATCACCACGGAATAGTACTCTCAGCTCTGATGCAAGGCATTTTTTTCCCATGAAGATCGGTAGACTTGATAACAATCCAAAAGTAGCACAATTTGAAGAGAAGTAGTGAGTGCAAAGTGTAAATAGTCAATGACCGGTATGTTGAGGGGTTGGGCGTTAGCTGACTTGAAGTTGGAACTAGACAGTCAGCAACAGCAAGCGCAAGTTAGGCTGCCGTTAGAGAGCAGAAAATACCCTTGAAGGATCTGGCTTTAAAGAAGCGGGCCTTGGAGAGAGTAATCGGGCGTTGGGGAACTTGAACATCAAGATACAGCTAGCCTTCGATAGTTATGGGGTAACGCAATAGAAACCTAGTCACCCACTTATAAACACTCACTAATAAGAGATACAAACCTAAGAGAAGGGGAATATATATTGCGGATCTGACTCAATAACCACGACGAAGGCGATGATAACGAAAATTACATGGTAGGTATTCACAACTGGCGATGAAGGCGAAACCATCACCCCCCAATCCAGTCACATCAGTGATATCACCTCCTTCATTACCCTCCCCCATCTCACCCACCTTCCCCCCTAGTCTTGAGCAACACAGTTTGTGTGGTCCAAGACTACATCACCCCGCCAACCCCACTCCCTACCCTATCACACTCCCCATCACCCCCCAAACCCCCACATCCGCATCTACACCGCAATCAGCACATCAGCACATCTCCCCCTCCTCCCGCCGCGGAGCACAAAAAACTTACCCCAACCACCGCCACCGGCCCCCACGGCACTATATAAACCACAAAAGTCAACGCTTGCAGCCTCACCATCAACGCCTCCTCACTCTTTGCCAGTTCCTTTGTGTCTATGCACAGCGAATCCAGTTTGGTCTCGAAGGCCGTCAGATGGGTTTCCCAGTCTCTCAATAGCGCTTGTTGATTTCGTGGCCTCAAGTACTACTTATAAACCGAAGTGTTAGAGATGTAGCTGATGGGGATAACTATCGATGATCAAGCAAAGAGAGTGGATATACGTCGAGGCGGTGTGGACTTGGGCCCAGGCCGTAGATACGCGGTTGGTATGGATATCTCTGGACGACACACCCTCGGAATAGACGAAGCATTGCGGTGCACATGTTGTCGAGACTCGAAGTTGGTGATAATGTCGAAGAGTTCTAAGTTGTGGTTGATAAGGGGAGAAAAGAGGCGGTGTAGAAGCTGGGGAGAAAGATGGAAGTACTTATAACAGGCCTGAGTCATGGATGATTCGTGATCACGAAGTTTATGTGAAGCCGGGACGCTCTTGTGGTCAACAGCACGGCGAGCTCCAAAATCTTTGCTCGTGAGGTGAACAGTTGGCTCTCGACAGAGTGGTTTCGTGTGCGTTACAAGCATCTGCACGGGCTCTTCAGAAGGGATTTTGGTGAACCCGGACGTCCCAGAACTAACGCCCGGAGGCAAGTGATTCTTCAACGTGCACTTCCAAACCACCAGGCATACAATATTGGCGTGGCCACATGGGAAGTAAACAACCTGAACAAATGAAGGATGGATAGTCGTCATGCATTACTTCTATTCGTTAACCACCAAAAAAAAAACCACAAACTCCACTAGCCTCCCTTTAAAATGGATATCCCAGATTACAAAACATCTTTTCCAGTTCCGATGCTACAAATACAAGAAACGCGGTTCAGTCAGCAATGTATTCTCAAAACATCATCACTCGGGACGCCTGAAATACACCACCGCCGCCGCGATCGCCAGCCATACCACGCCAACAGACAGCACAGGCGGACCAGCAACTTGGATCATGTCCCACCAGCCGCCCTGGACGGCGGTGGTACTGTTGGTATGCGTCCGTCCCCGCTTCTTCGACTTCAAAGGAGCAATTTTTGATGGGGAGGAGGCATACCCAAACGTGTTCCCGATGCTCTTGGCGTAGTATTCGCCAAAGTTCTGCTTGGCGACTTCTTCTTGGCCGAGTGGGACACCTTCCCAATCAAGTCGGAGAGTGGTGAACCCGCTGCCTTCGTCGAAAGTGAGGTTGAGGGAAGAGTAATGACCTGACAAGATCCTTGGTTAGAATTTATAGACGGAATGGAGAAAAATGTGTTTGTAACCTTGAGGCCAGCTCGCCAACCGCCAGTCCTGGACAATCTTCTTGCCCTCTTCCAACTTCTTGAAGACACCCTCAACATTACCGTTGAACAACCTGAACTTTCCACCCTCCTTTGGCTCAAATGGGCTCGGCACATCGCGCGTGAACATCTTCGTCTTTTCCGGATCAACAAAGATTTGATAAAGATCGCTAGCAGCCGCTCTGAACTCAAAGGCCATCTTGACGGTGGTCGTGTTGACAACGGTAGTCTTGGTGTGTTTGACCTCAACGGGCTTTGTCACGTCCTTCGCGGAGCCAGTCTTAGGAGCAGGGATCGATGAAGACGAGCTGGGTTTGTTGCGAGGGTCGGAAGCAGCGTCGTGTTGGATATCTTTGCCGTGCTCCGCGATCATGTCACCGGTGAATTTTCCGAACAGAGAGCGTAGTTGGGGGGTGATCTTGGCGCGGACAAGCTCCCGGACAGCCTGCTTCTCAGCAGAGTCTGAGTAATTGCTGATTTCAAACTGTGAAATAATGAGTTCGCGGCGATGCCTGGGTTGCAGCTCAACGGCGACGCACCTGGTACTCATCCTCCTCTGTATCGTACGCAACCTCTGGGACGGTCACACTGCCAGAAGCCTCAACACCATCCGCATTGGTTCCTGGACACGTCGTTAGTTCTCTCGTCGACGGTATTTCCGCTCAAGACGGCCAACCCTTGTACTCCAGCTTGATCTTGAGATCGTACAGTGTGACGATCTTTCCTTTCCGCTGGCTGACATCACAGTCTCCCTCAATACTCAAAACCTTCTCAATATGCACTGAAGTTCCCTTATCTTCCGCGGCAACGCCGACAAGCTTCTTGTCAAAGTACTGCTTGGCCCAGTCGCGCACATCTTTGTCGACCTGTCGGAGGTGTCAGCCGGAGCTGGGAGAGATGACGCGGACGTGATGGTGATAATGGGGACGAACCCAATGCCCTGTAACAAGTCAGCTATCGTTTTCCGCAACTCCTGGGGCGATGGAATTTCGTTGAGACAGACAGTTTCCAGGATTGTGAAGAACCATGGTGTCTAGGTATTCTTTGGAGCGGAGAAGCGTGAAAGCGGTGAGGGGCGAGAGGACGTTGAACGATCAGGCGTTGTAGTGTGGGTAGGTAGGAGTTGTGAGGTGCTGAAGACGGGAGCGGCGGAGAAGAGGTCGGACGGTTGGCGGAAAGGTGTTAGAGGGGTTTGCTCGAGAACATTCCACACTGGTTGCACAGCAATCGCGATCCATGATGCAGATCATGAGATATCATCCTCTTTACACCGTTGTTGACAACGGTCAGCCATCAGCCATGAAATACATACAAAATGGTAGAGAAAAGAACTAACTGTTGAAAAATTTTCAGTTACTTGTTAAAAGGGTCGTAGTCAAGGTTCCGTGCATTTTCAGCGCCGTGAAATACCCTGTACTCGTCGAGCAATGGTTGACAGCGAACCTACCACCACACTTACGGTCCATCGAACCCTGCATCTGATAACCACGGCCGTTGTCTGCCAGTAAGTAGGGTAGCGGGAAATGATGGTAACAGAAGGGATTGACATAGCTGGCCAGCGGTACTCTACAATTGTGGCGAACCTTCAGCTTCGAACTGTCACCGACGACTCTCGACTGCATTTCTTCTCCAGCAACCCGGCTGTCTCGGCAGATTTTCCGTTCGCCGAACGCAAAAACAGTATTCTTGGCCAGAAGTTAACAAGATATTCGGGAACAAGCAGCAGAGATCAAATTGCGGAAACGATGAGAGCAAATCCGCAGGAGGATGAGCCACAGATCCTTTACGGACGCTTTTTACACCCTTCAAACTCCAGTACAGCGGGAAGGCGATTATAAAAGCACAGAATATCACTTATCTACGGCGTTAAACCGCAGCCAGAAGACAGATGATCCGGAGACCAAAGAAATGAGAGTTCTGTTGGTGAAGACATGTGCACAGGTGCTGGCAAGACATTGGGCAACAGCAAGTCCCAATATATTCTCGGGCGATCGGATGTTAGTTATCTTACATGAGTCTGAGGACACGCCCCATGGGAACTGTCTACGTAAGCTGACACCATAAACTCGTTAGCAACAAGCTACTAGTGGTGTACCTAAAGTACTATGTTCGTCATAGGTTGAAAGTTATACATGCAATAAGTTATCAACCGGTCAGTCTCAAACAACCGAAGGGCGACATAAATCCGCTATTTCACTTCTCACAACCCCATTGGTCCAGTTTATTGAGAGGGACAACCGTCACATATCAAAAGACAGAGAGACTGATATGGCGAGCATCCGACACATGTTGAAACTTTTGCGTCAAGATGCGTTCAGGATCATAAGTTTTCAGATATCGAATTCCAAGACGCCAATGTTAGGCGAAATGAGCGAGGACATCGACCAAACTCTCGGTATCCGATCAGCGTTGCGTCAAGCCGTTGCGCATCACACAACCGCGTTCACTTGCGTTACCGAAGCTGTGGAGCCAGAGCTCTGATCGGTAGTGATAGACACCAAATAGTATTTGAGATGAAACTAGTTGCAGATTATAGTTGATTTAAACTCACTGGATACTGATGAATGACAAAATGGGCAAAGCCAGATACGATTCCACGAAAATGGTCCAATTTTTACAGACACTGCTGACCCGCAATGATTGAAGGCCCATGCGAGGAGTAATTTAGCGTGCGGATGCTCAATAGCTTCAAAACGGCGTGTTGCTACAACTGGGATACGCAAAATCAACTGATACGGTATCCCCAAACAGGAAATCAATGGGAGCGAAATGCCGAATCTCGGAGTCGACGAACCGGATGTCCAGACTCGTTCATTTAAGCTCAAACAACACTAGTTACGGCACGGGACGATGCTGGCAGGCCAATCGAATCGAAGTTGCGACATAGTGCCCCACTTTGAAGCGTCCTACCTGCCTGAACCACCCACGTGGTTTGACGGAATTCGGTTTTCCAGAATGAAGTTTGGGATATTCACCAGCGTGATTGGCTGACGAATTGAACCACGAACGGGCTACGTTTGGCCGCGGTGGCCGCGGTGTACGTGACGCCGAGCAGGTTTGCCACCGAAATTCGTTTTACGCGTTTATTAAGGACGTCAAGCCGGAAAACCCATGCCGCTCTGGTCCCATCACCACCAGCACAACGCAAAATTTCAACCTGCGTGAACATGCCGGTTCCCATAACATAACCTAATGGAAATGCCATTCGGAAAGAAGATCCATTTACTGCTCTCCATACATTGGGCTATGACCATGCAGAGCCCTCCACATACCTTCATCCCTTCAGGTACTATACACATCAAGTAATAATTATTCCTTCGCCAGCATCGCGAGGTGGTGTCCGCTCCCCATGGTATCAAACAAGACATTAACAAAACTCCGACCGAATCTAAGAGAGAACCTGCTCATCCGAGCTTTACCGAGCCATTCAACAAAAATAAAACCAAGTACCCGAGTAACCCCAGCGCCAAATCCATCTAATGACAATCTCCCAAGAGAATTAAGGAAAATATAGTACTAGTCTGGTTCATTCGTCGAGTGGTTCGTGGTGTGTGTAATCACACCCGTGGTTATGTGTGCGGAAGTACGGAATCCAGCCGTTGGCTTCCACATCGAAGATGTGTCTAGCGGGTGGGCGGTCGAGAGCCGGGTCGATTGCAACGGAGAACCATTTTGTTTCGCAGTGTCGGCATCGGCTGTGTTGACAATCGCTCATCGTGCAAACATTTGCGCCGTCTTTAACCGTCATCCAGTTATTGTCGCACCTGTCGAAGCATGTTAAAATCTGGATGTACGACTTTCCAACACTGGCCGATTTGGATCTTTGGACTTACTGGCAACATCTCCACCGGTCGGGCATTATGAACTTATGTATCTGAGATGGGTTTAAATGACTTGTTTTGGTCTACTAAGATCGAGTTAGCTGGAGTACGCATAATAAGGGAAAAGGTCGACAGGAATACTCACACTTCCTGAAGTTCAAGGAACACGGTCCAACAAAAGGTACGGTATGGGGAGCGGCGGTCGACGCAGTCGTTGAGAATGTAGGGACGAAGAACGCGGGGCATCGTGCCTTCTTATTCTCACACCTCCGGGGTTCAACGGTCTTGGCCCTCCCGCTCATGGATGCCGCACTGACTGGGAATTGTTGGTTGGTGCCAGGACAGGGCCACTCCCCAAATCCTACACACCAGGGTTGGGTTCTACGTACCCGAGCTTTCCTCCACACTTTGGCCAATTCCGATTAGTTGTCAACTGCACAGGGCCAGATGAACACGGAGACCGACGAACCCAGCCGCCTGTAACGGCACAATTCAGGTTCTTGAGCAAACGGACGGCCCAGCTAGCCTTCTACCAACTGACTGGGGGTGCACACGAAATAATGCTCGGAAAAGGGACCTCAGGAGCGCCGAAGGCTTGAGGAGGTCAAGAGGGCTGTGTATGCATCAGGTCTGACAGTGACGAAAGTTTGCATCTGCAACATGCAACATGGCGCATCACCCAGAGGCCCAATCGCACCCGAGCTTCAGGAACCATGAACGACGCTAGGGTTTGAAAGCTGTGGAGCCTCCGCAACTTCTTCCACACCCAGTTGAAGGACATCTTCAGGGGCGCAAATAAGGGTCTGCGCGCTGGCGCGACTTGAGTTCGTCGAGAAGCGGGCAATCGGCAGCGCGGTGGGAGGGACTGGCCGAACTCAAAGCTCGTCACACCCGGACTTGAATTCGTTCCTTGTCCAACCACCGCGGTCCGATTGGCATCATCCTACTCGGACAGATCCAAGTTGCATGTGGCCGCGTGGGCCTCTACGTGGAATCCCCACTCTCTCACCACAAGGGCTCGCCCAAATGAAAGCCTTGCGACTTTGGGGGTCTGGAAAGACGACTTGCTGTCCAGTACCCGACACAGGCATAACAAATCGTCGTGATGGTTTACATGAGACAGAGCAGGAAGGGCTGGCGCATTTGAAACTCTCAACATGGACATCACATCTTTCCCACACGTACAATAAAGTCCCAGGCCTCTGTGGCCGACATCTTTATTCCTGCACTTTGCCATCAACCTCGTCGTTGTTTTCTCGATCCGTCAGACCTTTTTCGCATCCCAGGACTTCAGCGGCTCCCATGTACGTTGCCGAGCGCCCCTGACGTACATGTTCGGAGCAGACAGACAAGCCGCGTTCTTTCCAGCCAGTATTTTACAATCTTGGATTCAACTCACCTATCGAGAGCCCGCGTCACCGCCGAATTCATTGTTTGCCCCCACTTTCTCATCAACCACCACCGCTGAGTCCGAGTTTGAGAAGAGGTCAGATGAAGCAGGTGCATCCCCGCCTCACCCCGCCGCAGGGCTCAGGTGACGTTTGTTGACCCGAACTGTCGGGTGCAGACCACTTGCTGCACCAACACTACTCGACTAGAATTCTTCCATGGTGTCACAGCTCCAGACTCCGATAACAGGTTCCATGGAGTTCATTGACCCCATCGGGAAATTACAGGACTGTCACCTTTCTGCCTCTTCGACGTTAACAACACTTGGTACTTATCTCTTGAAAGACACCACGCCCGAAATGGGCCTGAAAAACTGGAGATGAAAAGGACCTTGCGATCGAGGAGAAAAGTTCAAACGACATATATCTTACTCAACGCCTGCAGGAGACTTTTTTTCGCCGAAGCCAGTGCACCACGAAGAAATGGTTGGTGTTGAGGTCGTATGATGACGCCGATCTTCACCATTCTTCAAGTTTGGGGCGTGAGAGAGGGCACGAGGGTCATCTATCTGAACGCGGGGTAATTTCCTTTCCGCTTCCCCAAGAGTTCGCCTTATGTGTTCGAGAAAGGGGTAATGCGTTTGATCACCAAGAGCTCTGACAGTTCCCGCATCTGCCACATCCGCTTCAAGAAAGACACGTCAAAGAGATTACATTGACTCCTGCAAACAGATCCGGGAAAAACGGCGACTACGATCGTACGAGGAATAATTTTTCAACTGGTAAAGAAAAAGATGATGATGCCTTCCTTTCAGATGCTGGGGCCACAGAACGGATAATGCGGATATCAGGAACGGATGACAGCGGACACAGCAGACACCGAATGCGTCAGAGATAAACTGGATCAAGATGACTCCGTTACGGCCCTGAAATTTAAGGGACAAGCTGATTGTGGTGTGCCACCAACTGTCGATGTGGTGGTATCCGCACTCACACCAGCTTCAGGAGACCTTCGTCTACACCGATGGATACAACTGCAGAAAGACCTGGATGGGAAACTGTGAGTAAACTCATTATAAAGAAATTCAATGTGCTAACTATCAAACAGATTATATCTAAATATTGGGGTCTCCACCAATACATGCAGATATCCGTTCGAATTGGCGTGGTTCAGTTCTGAATCGCCCGTTCGATGTCGCTACTCTCTCGCTCACCATGGCACAGATGCAGTATTGCTTGCATATCTCTCCGTATCAGAGTCACTGCAAGGGGCCGGTGAATCTTAGATTCGAAAGCTCGGGAACCGATTAACGAGGCCGACTCGATGCACCACGGCAAACTACCGACATGGAGAAACCCACGTCTTGGGATTTCAAATCCAACGAGCGGTGGTTACTAGACTACAAGCGGGGTGATATCATTGCCACAGCTGTATCAGGAGTAACATGGTTCGTTTCGTTATGGAGTTTGAAATTGCGATTGCTGAGGAACGGAGTTCAGTTCAAATTGGGTGTGTATCCTAACTTGCTAACCAAAACCGTCTTGCAGTGTTCATCTCCCATGCGGTGCGCACCAGGCTAACTATCTTTCTTCATGTCACATCAGCTCTGAAACACGGTGGTAGTTAAGGCATCTAGACGTCGCAATTCTGGGCCTGTGCTCTCATCGATACGCAATCGGCCTTGTTTATCGAAACCACAGCAATCAACTACCAGATACTGGACGCGCAAATAACATCAGTTTGGGTTCAGATTTCAAAACATGCGACTTATCCCAGGCCTCGGCCGAGCCATGGGTCTCGTAATACACACCTAGACCATTTGCCTCTCAACAGTCTCGCTTTTCCCGGTCTCTTGGTCATCTACCCATATCAAATATGTCCAAAGAAACTATCATACCCGGACGAGGCTATTCACCAGATCACCAGTCGAGGACCCAATCTAAGGCTGTATGATCACTTCAGCTGACAGATGGGCCTCTATATCGTGGAATTTACCTGACGCGCGCTGACGGGACAATGCAGATGGACGCAGTCGACACATACCGGACTTGGATGGCTCGTTTCAACCCCAAACTGACATTTCATGACGGCGTTTGTGTTCCATCTCTTACAGATTGAGGTTTCGTACGACGTACCCCACTGGCGTGCGACATGAGTGTTTGAAATCCTGGAGATCTCAAATCAATCCTGCCGTCACTGGCTCTCAGGTGATTGATTGATCGATTGAATTCATTTTAGCGCATGCGTCCTTTGAGATATGGCGCGTCACCTACTCTACAACCTCCACCCTCCCCCTCCCCTCTAGTTCTGCTTCTTTACAGGCTTTCTGTATACATAATGTTCGTCTGTTGTCAACCCTCTTTCTCGCCGACCCTTCGCACTGGCGATGGTCGCCTTTTGAGTTGTGCTAGCGAGCTGCTAAGCACGTTCTCTCCTCTTTCTCTTCATTTTTATGTGTATGTTACCTCACCTCCATTCTCCATTTCCTTTTCTCGGCATGGCGTCTCCCCTTCGCTCTCATTCTTCCTCTGCTCCAGTTACTGACTCTTCGTGCTACTCCCACCCCCACTCCTCCGCCCTCTTCTCTTCTTCCTCTCTCATTTCCAAGTCGTTCTGCACCTTCCCCACATTCGTCGTTTCCAGGTAGTTCAGAATCGCCGCTGTGGCCCTCCGTTCCGCGAAAATAGCAGAGAGTGCGTGCCTTTTTGTGAGGCCGACTTCTTTAGGTCTTTCCACAGCCTTTGCAGTTGCCTTCTCCAGTGACTGCATTCTTTGAAGAGGTGTTCTCTATTCTGTCGAGGTTCTTTTGCTCTCAGGTGCTCAAGCAAACACCTATACTATCATAACTGTTAAATGACTCTGCGTGTCATCAAACTCAAGGCAGGATGGCCGAGTTGGTTATGGCGCCAGGTTAAGGTCACCTTAATTCGCTAGCCTTGTGTTAGCTAATTTCCTGGTTCGGGAAACTGAGCGTGGGTTCAAGTCCCACTCCTGTCATCAATTCTTTGTCTTTTTACATCCAAAAGCCATTAATTCATCGCACTGTTTGTTTTCGTGTTCGTTCCATTGAACCATCAGGTCAGATCATGTGATTACCTTCTCTCACCAACACAAACTCCCCGGGTTTATCGGAGCTGCCCAATGCATTACTGATGACGTTAGGCAAACGGAAATCCTGAAAATCGGCCTCTTCGGCGGTATCGGTATCTCGGTCATTCTCGAATCGCGATATGCATCTTGCATCCTCCACACACGATTAAGATCCGGAAGACGAATGTCTCTCTGTCTGCCTCAATTCTCGAGCTCTCGAAGGCGCGGGCCTAGAATCATCTGGACCGAAGAAAAAAATTTCTTTCGTGCAGCAACAGCACCTCGATAACTCGCGTAGTTGCGCTTGGGCCATCATGGGCCAGCGAAGAACAACCTGGAGCCTCTATGTATAGTTAGCTGTGATCAGATGCTTATCGGGAGCGGAACTGAGGCCGTCGAGGCTACAAGGCTGAGAGAGGGGCTATTTTCGGATAGAGGGAAAGGGAGGTGTTGGGGGTTAGCGCCGGAGAGATGGGGTCAACGATGTAAATGGTCGAGAGCGGGTTCAGGAGAGGATTGCGGGGCGAGCAGGTATATCTTGCCAACTGAAGATACTATCTATAATCACTCGAACATATTCGTTGACGACGACTTCTCCACGAGAACGTCCAGTATTTAATTGGGATTCTCAGCAACATCGCCCCTGCCAACAGCATCTCGGAATGACCAAAAGTATTGCTCAGAAACGGAACCCATAGCAATGGATACCAGCGATGACGCCGAGACAACGGCCTAGCGTGTTTGATTTGCATCACATCCCACCCTCCCCCAAAATCAGAACAAGAAAAATAAATGACCCCTACCCGATTTGAACGGATAACCTTTCGATCTGGAGTCGAACGCGCTACCGTTGCGCCAAGGAGTCGTACAGGACCTATGTAGAACAAACATTTATGAACCAGTTAAATTCTTTGATCTAGTTTGGCTTGTTGAAATAAAACATCGTAGCGGAGTCCGGAGGAGAAACTCTCGTGGGGTGATATGGCGGAGGGATGGTGATCAGCTGCGATATCTCAGAGTGGCCAGGAAGTCGAGGTGAAGTTAAGCAGACGAAGTGGAAACGGAGTTTGGGGGCTGATTTTAGGTCTGGCGAGGGCTTATGAAGCACGCAGGGGACATGGGATGATCTTAGATCTGAGTTAAGATTAAGGTTAAGGTAGATGGGGTGGGGGATTTTAAATTCGTTGTATAACGGGCCGGGATTGTGGTAACGAGTCTATAAGTGCCGAACGGTTGATGAGGAGGGTTTGCCGGGGATGATGCGCGGATGGAAGACAAGACAGGAGTTCCAGTGGGGCCATGGGGTTGGAGGACGAGGAGTGACTTGATTGCTGGGGCTGTTAGCTCGATAATCGGCGATACTAGGTAGAACAGATTCAACAGAGGGTGAGGAGTGAAAACACTGAGTCTCCAGTGAAAACACCAAACTCCTTGTTTGGAGGGCGTGGGGAGACGTGTAGGTGGAGTCTAAGAGATCGATCAAGACACACAAGCGGAGAAACGCAATCAATTATAGATTCTCTGTTCCTTCCGTAGCACGCGTCATCTCGTCCTAGAACCTCAAATCATCTCATTGGGCCACCAATAATCAGGTCATATCTCAAAGATCTCCATAAATTCGCTAATGTATCATTTATCCCAATTCAACACCACGGAGGCGTGATCTCCCTCTTAAACTTCACCTCACCACTGTGGCTTATCACAGCACTTCCATCACTGTGCAGTCCAATTCATATCATGTTAGAGCTCCAAACTTCTCGAAGAAGCGCAGGGTTGGTAATCTTGTCGTGAGGTTCTGATGAGATAGAGTGATATGTTATGATCAAATACCCTTGACGGTGGATCAAGAGGTGTCAAAGAGATAGGATATTGGCGTGACTGAGAAGAATTGATGGTAAATGAAGACCATGTGCAGTGACGGTGCGGAAAAGGTTTGATGTGAAGGGGTTAAGTACTAATGGCTCAAAAATTATGCGTTGTTGTATAGATACAACTGATACAACTACCAGTAGTTGGGAATCAAACTTGAGAAGCGCAATGTCTTTGGGACAAATACGGAGAATTATGTAATATGGACACAAGAACATAAATTTAGCCGGAAAGCTTTGGGATCTCGGTGTTCTTCAGTCTGGAACATTGATCAGGTTGAGACAAGAAATGATGGTGGGATCCAGTGAGAGAGTGACTCGAAGGGTCTGAAATCAAGCACGAAACCAGACAGCTCTTAGGTCAAGGATTGAAATCATGAGGCCATGTATAGTAGTCGGAACAAATGAAATATGCTATAGAGTAAATCATAGGAACAAAACCAACAAAGACAATCTTGTACGCCTTTTCACGGTCCACATACACCCGAAACTACCCCATTCCGGTATCTCCCCTTATACATCTCAACGCCATGCCAACTTCTCTCCACAACCCCCGGGATATCCCACCCATGAACCGATTAACCTCGACCACGAGGAGTGAAACCACCCCGACCACCCCTGGGTGTGAAGCCACCACGACCTCCCCTGGGTGTGAAACCACCACGGCCTCCTCTCGGGGTAAAGCCGCCACGTCCACCTCTTGATCCGCCACGGGGAGCACCACGGCCTCCACGCGCAGCGCCGCGACCGCCTCTTGCTCCACCACGTGCACCCTTGGAGACCTTATTTGCTCCTGGGGGAGGCTTGGGCTTGGGGAGGAATCTAAAGACCGTCAGGCAAGCCACTTGATTGGGGGTTATAAAGGGTAACATACCGCTCCAAGGGGAGAAGCTTGTCGCCGCCAATGTAGAACTTGTCGCCTTCCTTGAAGGAGGTAGCAACGATACCGTCTGACGGCTTCACGGTGAAGAAAACCTGATCCAGGGGACCGAGAATCTCGTCGACTTTTCCAACAACAGACTGTAAAGGCCAACGGGTTAGCCCACGTCTGACACCCAAGTCCGACACCCAATTCCCCGGTAGCACTCGAGACATGGCCATCAGGCCTCTCGATTCCAATCCGCGTCCGTTCAATCCGGTATCCCGAACCTCGACGACATCCCAACAGACACACCCCAGGTACAATAACTGACCTTGTTCTCCAAGTATATCGGCGCATTGAAATACGGAATCTTGGTGTTGATGGACTTGCACACGACCTCTCCCTCACAAGCATGCATAACAGTTCCCATCTCCAACACGGCATCCGGGGGGCCAGCATTTGCACCAAAGCTTCCACCACCGCGGCCACCACGGAAACCACCACTTCCACCACCTCTGCCTCCGAAACCTCCACCACCACCGCGGCCACCGCGGGATCCTCCTCTAAAGCTCATTGTGCGATTGGGCGCGTGGTGTTGCAGGGGGACTAGGGTGCGATCGAGGGTACGAGAATCGGGCGCTCGGTTGGTCAAGGACCGGCGATCGTAGTAACGGGCAGCGCTGTGGAAGCCGACGTTTCAGGATTGTTGTCGGTGCTGGTGTTGGGCGTCGTGAAGGTTGCAGTTGGAATTGAAGCTCGCGAAAATTTGGTGTGCGGTTTCAGCCTCATCCCGTGGTGTGGGATGAGTCAGCAGCGGCTGAGCCGAGTGAGATTGTCTGACCAAGACGTCGGATTATTGTCCAGATTTCGTGAAAGAAAGATTTTAACTTTGAAGCTGAGAATATATTCTTACTTGTGAGAAGGGCGTGTATCAGCTCTCTATTCTTACTCATCATCGCGTTTGTTCCGCGTCGACTCGCGGCGGAGTCGCGTCGGATGTTTTACCCTTCATGGTATCTGCCAAAATCTTTAATGATCTTCGTATCACAATCCTAAAGCCCCTACAAGAGTAAGTAGGAGAATACTGACTGCCCCACTAGTCAAAACAGTATCCGTTTCCTATCACTTCAAATCACTCGCCCTGACCAAAGAGCCATCCTGACATATACGAACGAAAGGGCATTTAACCCTCCCAGTACATCCTATTAAGCTCCAACCGCTCTTAAACATAGGAAGTATTATTAATATATAGCCCATCGGCGCGTAAGTCATGAATCGTCTCCATAGATATGGATCCGGGTCCTGGACTGACCTGCGCCTCGGCTTACTCGCCACCGAAAGTCCCAAACCCTGAGCATGCGGTAAAGCGTACAGTAACGGCAATGGTTCGCCCACTAACCATGTACTACATGATATATCTCGTTGTGATTGATGGCCGAGGAAATGTAAGGCGCCGTGTGGTAAAACTCGGCGCCTGCGGATCGAGGATTTGAGCATGAGGATCTCGTGCGACTTGACTAGAAACCAACCAACCAACTACACGAGTGTGACACAACCTGCGCAGTAAACAACAGTTTGTGTCACCGTTGATCAGGCTCGTTTCATTTCTGAACGAGATTGGAGGTTGTGGAGAACGTGATGACTTGTGAGGTTGATTGATGGGTGCAGGGATGATATCAAGTCGAAACTGGTGATATGCTCGTTATCAAAAAGAGCTATCGGATCTTATTCAAAAATTGGGGGCACTGCTGTACCGCTCGCGGAAATTAAAGCCATCGAGCAACGACTTGGAGTTTACTTTTCACGAGTCAACCCTAAGTATTCCCAGTTTCACAGACAGAAGCTCTCTGGACATTCCATCGCCTAGATTTGATTCTTGAAAGGGCAGGAGATAAGATTATGATTTCGATTGTAGACGAAAAGTGTGCTGGTACTTGAGCACAAGACGAAAATCCAACGTGCGCATAAAAACATGACCCAACGTGCGCATCAAAGCTGATACTGCGCACGTTGCGAAAGCCACCGACCGCAAAAAGACGCCTCGTAAAGAAATACAAGAAGAAACTTACATGCCCTATAACAAAACAAGAAATACAAAAAAAAAACAAGCATGTCATTAATACAGTCTTAGCTTCATAACCCCGTGCTTCATGAGGTCCAGGAAAACATAATCATCACCTCATCCGCAGCGTGATCCAGCTTGAAGAGATTAATCTGCCTTACGTCTGGCCTTTACTCGACCAAACCATCTTTGGGGGTGCTGACAAGGAAAAGAGGCTCTCACCCTCCGACTATGATGACCGCCGTGGGCCTAGTCATGCCGGGGATGGAGACTGAAGGTGTGATGCAGTCATGTAGCCTCCTAGGCACATTTTTATGCAGAACGCCGCTTTCGTGCGCTCACTCGACCGCATCATGGCTGACGAGTGCGAAGCTAAGAAACTTGACCGAGACGGTCATCCGGGTCCCAGGTACCGTAAAGCGTGATGTTAGAGAGGAGAAATTAAACCGAGTAACCGTACATAGTTGACGAGATCGTTGTTGAACTTGAACTCCGATTCGCTTGAGAATCTATCACCGGCAATCGTCACGAGCAGCATAGGCGAATTGGCTCAAGCTTTGTACAATACCCAAATCGCGGGGACGAGATCCTAACCGGCGCCATTTCGAGTCTCTACGCGGTTGCCGAGAAGCTTGAACTTGTCGTGATCGTGGGGATCGTTGGACCCGGCATCCGGCATCGGTGTTGGATTGTATTGAGGAGTCGAAGCACAATTGTGAGTTGGAAGATGTCATGAAAGCAAAATCTTGGTGTCTCCGTGGACGACCCGGGAACCAGTCACACCGCGGACAGGCGGCATCGGTGTTCGGGTTGAGGGGGCCAAATCCGCAAGCTGGCTAAAGAAACTGTTAGCAATTTCATTTGAGAGTGATGGGATGAAAGGTTACATACACAGTACCAAACGGACGTAGACATTGCTATAGGCTTAAGTCTGATGAAAAGCGTTGATGTAAATGAATCCAAAGTGGGGTAGAGAAGAAGTGTGAAGGGAAGAGCCGTGGATGGAGAGAGTTGTGGCAGAGTGGTAGACGATGAGCGCTGAAGGTTGTAGCTTTATTCCAAAGCAATTGAGGAGAAAGGATGGCTTGATGGCCTGTTAGCATTGGGACGACAAAACTCTTTTAAACTTTTCGGACATCGATGACTGCGCAAGTTGAAGTCATGGTAAATTCAAGCTGGAGGCCGTCGTTCACGAGTGTGCAGACAATGCCCAACCTGCGCAACCTGTCTGGCTATCGCAGAGCAGGCCTGACATAGCTAAGCCCTCGTGCTATTCCCCCATGGTCCACAACTGGAAGTGGTATCGGAAAGGCCGCCCGGCTCCGCTTGCTCCCATTCCAATGAACCGCCCCGGAGACTACCGCGGGATGCCCTGCCATACCAAACAATGGTGCCGGTAGCAAGCGGTGTATGTCAAACCGTCAGGAAGTATCCTCGATCTAAGCCCATCCATCGTAGCCATGTAACGTCCCTATGCCCAACGGTAGACCAGCTTTGCATCAAAGCATTGGAGGGGTTCGCAGAAACACATCTAAGCTCGGTTCCCAGTTTTTCGGGAAAGTTCACACAAGGAAACACAGAGCCATGAAGCGACTCATAGTGATATCTGAAACCCCTTCCAACAATAAGGATCACTCCTATACGCTGGTTTTGAATAAACGTGGCTATCTGATGCAGTAAGTTGGTGACTCGTCCAGCTGTAGGGCCAGACCACAGATAAGTGTACACTGGGGAAGGAGTCATGGCAGACGCCGTGGTAGATCCCGAATTCAGTAATTTAGGCCTAAGTGCGCGTTACAGCGTTCAGTCCATGTAGTCGTGGGGTCAGCGGGAGGCTCAGACCTAAACCTGTTTTTCCAATCCTCCGGAATTCAATGATCGATCTGCGTCATGCACCTACGCGCACTGCCTAACATTGGAGAATGGTAAGCCTGAGCCGTCGACTGTGTTCTCAATGAAACACGGGTCAGTGGGGGACGAGACACTCCACAGAGGTCAAACGGTCGCCAAAACATTCACGCATCTCCAATTTTAGCGATTTTTATCAAGATATGTCTGCCTCTCGCCATCCGTCAGCTTCCTCAACATGTAGAAACAAATAGTTCTTCTGTCAACCGATGCACATGGCCCCAATTGACGCACATCCAAGAATACATCATGGTTCAGCACTCTTCAGGCATCAAGCGGCTCCAATACATTCATAATGTATGCATGCGTCCACCCTGCGCATTCGCGCATTCGACAGCATAATGTCCACGAGTGGTTGGTATTCTTGAGCAACTGCTGGTTGTATAGGCTGAATTTTCGAGGAAGGGCCGAGGCCCCAATTTTCATAGTCCATTGGCTGGTCCGAATTGATGCACTGGAAAGTGCGTCGGATAATCAATTAGCTTGCAAGGCTGTGTCGCGTGGCCAAGGTACCACAAGGGGCCGTTGAGCAACAGCCGGGTCCAATGCAACGGTTTTTGCCTCCCCAGTCCTCGGGATAGGAACCGATACCCAAATTGATTATTATGTTTCGTTTAAATATAGACTCCAGCGTTTCTCAACCACAGATAAAAGTCATCGGAGAGGGTAACCAGTAACTAGGTGCTAGTCCTAAGAGTTGTTAGGGCCAGGTCAAGTGCATCGCAAGCTTGAAGTCAATGCCATAAGCGACGAAGATGCGCAGCAGGCAGATGAGAGACATCGATCCAGACAGTGTTTGTGTTCAATTTCGGCTCATGAGGGGCGATTGGAGATGCACTCATTTGTCTCAGGAACCCTGAGCCCCAATGTGTCCTTTCTCATCCCTCAGGAAGAAAGCCCCGCCTCTCCGGTTTCCTTTTTTCATGACGCAAGCTTTGAGACATGTGTCACAAAACTGTTGTTGAGTCATGGAGAGAGGTTTAAACCGAATTTTCCGTATGACTAAACAGGCTGTCATTTTTGAAAGTCGCATCTCTTGGTGCCCGGCACCCTACAGGGCGGTTGGGCACCCCATATCATCCAAATTCAAAATCAATGTTGAGAATAGTGCTTTCGCAAGTCTCCGCAAAGTGTATTCGCACGGATTTAGGGCTGGCGGAGGGCTATCGATCGGGTTGTCCGAGGATTATCTGACAGGTGATACAGCGTGCGAAACGCACCGGCTATGGATGTACGTATAATTCTGGTCGAGTAAGACGGTAATAGCTGTATAAAATCTTAGCAGTAATAGTACAACACTTATGTTGGAGATTATAGTCGTTGGGCATACCCTTCCAAGCCTATACGGTCATCAAGACTCATTGAGGTAACAATGATTGTTGTGACATAGAGACTCGATCCCGGATTTAATTGGCGTAAACATATTTGATGAACTTCCGTCTCAGGATGAAGTACCAGTGACGGTGGGCTCTATTGAGCAATGGGGATCTGGTACTTCAGAACGACTCGAGCATGAAAAATCTGTGCTATGATTAGCATATGATCCCTGATAATGTTTGAATGCCAAGATGTAAGAAACCATTAATAACTACAGCTTGTTTGAGCAGAAAAACTCTATCTCTCGATCAGCACCTCATCATAGGACAACGGGACTTTATACAGCCGAGTGATAGGGATGCCTAAGTGAGATTTCAACATATCTGAGTCTTGAGCAATAAACAGGCACCCAGCCGTGACCACTGCTCACGGTGAGGTTATTGTTCTATTTGAAAGCCAAGGGTAATGTTTGTCAGAGGATTCGGAGTCACACTAGCCACGCCGGTGTATGTATAGTAAACATCGCTGGTATCAACGTGGTATAAAGATATGTGGTGTACACACCTTGATATCCGTAACACAGTCGCTTGAGTGAAGTAACGCCACTAGGAAAAAAGCTGTCCTAGGTTCATCTGGCCGTAAACGACGTTAATTATCATTGGCGCCGTGAGAATCTGATTGACGTGTGGTGACTCTTAGCTTGTCATATCATAGGCACTGGAATACCCAAGCGGCAAAATAAAGTCCACCCGATCAATCTTAATCAAATTCCCCCCAAGACGCGACCCAGTAGCACCATCCAAGTTGGGCATCGAAATTTCCTTTTCTTCTCCGTCAATGTCGAGTACCTCAAGGTTCACCAGTGTGCTCGCACACGTCGTTGCACAACTGCCGTCATACGTTGACCTCGCTGAGGATCGCCCTCAATGTCACCAACTGACAAATTCTGGAGCTGGCCGATAATCACCACCCAAAACAACTGCGCACGTGAGTACGCATAACTAACGCGTCGCGGGCAATTGTACGCGTCGACTCATCAGGAATAGTTTTCTGCCACCTCCGTGGGGTCGGCTTCACAAGTTGTGACTCGTGAGCTGTGTGCGTTTGAATGCGTTCAGAATGACTCAACCGCAAGCTTTGAACCCCGCATTATCGTCATGGTGTTCTTCATTGCTCATAGCACGGAGAAACTAGTTGGCGTTCAGGCGGCCCAGCGATCGATTGCTTAGCAGCGGTTGTTGCGAACTGACGCTTCCAGCACAGAGACTTTGAATCATCGGAGCGAGTGAAAGTGTAGCTATCGAGGGTTCATCTTGCTCAAGGATGCTTCGAAGACGACGGTGACGTTTGTGTTAACCCTTTCCGATAGTGAGTCAGCAGTGGAAACTTGGAATACCAGCGGAAACTTACCATTATCGCCATGTAAGCGTTGAAAACGCAAAGGGTGATTGAGTTGGTGGCGGTTAGTCAGATGAAATGTCACAAGAAGTACGAAAAGCAGTGTTGAGAGCGACGGGAGCGGGGAAAGGACGTTGAGGAGAGAAACGAAGCAACTGTGGTTGTTTCCTCCATGCTTGGACACTCGCTTCCTTCACAATGGTCGACCATCAGAATGCACAGGAAGTCCTCCATGCATTGCTAAGTTGATTCTCCATATTACATGATCTAATTCCGTTTACCAAGCTATAGCCTTGTAGATTCAATCACGAGTGCACTGTGATTCACGAGATTTCGAGTGATATTCCATGAGTGTGAGAGCATCCCACCCACGTGATCTTGCCGCCTCAACCTCTTCCATCGATGGTGGCGGACCTCCGCAGCCCTCCCAACCATCCCCGCAACAACTCCATCCTCACCCCCACTGCTTACTGCGGCACCCGCTACGCCCAGCCTCCCAGCTTGTTGCCACCTCTAATTCGTGTTCTACGTCTCTCCGGCGCATCTGGACGAACTTCACGGTAGCACCCGGCAGTGCCGACTGCCTCGTCATGGCGTCCCTTCTGGCCTCATCGGCGGTATCTGTCTCAGTATGTGTTGAATCCAGGCGAAATCCTAGTGTATCCTGGTCTATTAATGACATTTCACTGATAGGGACCGGCTCAGCTTGTCCGAGACGCCGTTCCGAGTGTCACCAGCTTCCTCTCAACGAAATGGCGTAACTATCACCACCAAGCTTACTCAGTGCAAGAGCAGAACATGCTGTCATCCCTCCAAAGTGGAAGAGCTGCGCAGGTAAATTATCTTACTTGGAGGAGCTCAGAATTGTGGACTGACTGTTGTAGGCTTCAATCTCGTCCCCATTGGCTTCCATTCCCCTCTCTCGTCTCATTACTTTCGGCAGCCCTCATGGACCTTTCCCGACCTCCCAAGGGATACTGGCAAGCATCAGGCAATCCACCGGTGTTTCCACTGGCCCACGGCATTTCTCTACTTTACCAGTGATCAGCTTGCGGCGGATACAGCCTTCCCCGAAGCATCCCCAGCAAGTTCAAATTCGATCGATGATTTCTTACGGCGCCCCTTCTCAATCAACGTTGTATCGTGCTGAACAAGCGGCAAATAACAACCCGAAAAGTGCTACTTCTCAGGAACGGTTTTATGATCTCTTGCTTCGTGCTGGACATGCTCGCATCGTGGTTGATCGGTATCAAAACCCTCGTTTTGCAAGGAGTCCCATTTGTGATGAAAAATATCGTTTGGCTTTGGCACAATTGGATCCCGGAATGGCCACTGATGGCACTGCTGCATATGCTGGTGGTCGTGGGGGTCTTTCTCATGAGAAGCTTCAGGCCATCGGTCAGGGTGTCGCTGCTCATGCCCATGGCGGCTCGGTCGGAGCTCCTCGGATGGCATCTCAAAGTTCTGGCTCTTCTGGCGCTCGTGACGACCCAATCTATGTGGTCGTTGACGAGTCTCTTGGAAGCACCATCTTTCGCTGGGTCAAGTTTATGGCTACTTTTGGATTCTTCGTCTACATCTCGTTCGTCCTCGTGACTCTGGCTGCCGAAACTTCGGGTACGCTTAGAAACCGCCTGGGTACGCAAAACAATGAGGCAGTCCCTGAACAACAGACTGTGCGTTTCAGCGATGTTCACGGCTGCGATGAAGCCAAAGACGAACTCCAAGAGCTTGTGGAATTCTTAAAGGATCCAAAGCGGTTTTCTACTCTCGGCGGCAAACTTCCGAAGGGGGTTCTCCTTGTCGGGCCCCCTGGTACTGGTAAAACCCTTCTTGCTCGTGCAGTTGCTGGAGAAGCTGGGGTTCCTTTCTTCTTCATGTCCGGCTCAGAATTCGACGAAGTCTACGTTGGTGTTGGTGCAAAGCGTGTCCGCGAACTTTTTGCTCAAGCTCGTGCGAAGGCTCCAGCTATCGTTTTCATTGATGAATTGGATGCCATTGGAGGCAAGCGTAACGAAAGAGATGCGGCATATGTCAAACAAACTCTGAACCAGCTTTTGGTCGATCTTGATGGATTTTCGCAAAATAGCGGTGTCATCTTTTTGGCTGCTACTAACTTCCCCCAACTCTTGGATAAGGCTCTGACTCGCCCTGGACGTTTCGATCGAAGGGTGGTTGTGCCTCTTCCCGACATGCGAGGCCGTGTTGCGATCCTGAAGCATCACATGAAGAAAGTTCAGATTTCCCCTGGATTGGATCCGACTATGCTCGCTTCTGGTACCCCCGGCTTCTCTGGAGCCGAGTTAGAGAACCTTGTTAACCAGGCTGCGGTTCGTGCCAGCCGCATGAAGGCGAAGGCCGTCTCTATGGAACACTTCGATTGGGCTAGAGACAAAATCATGATGGGCGCTGAGCGCCGCTCTGCCATCATTGCGCCCGAGGAGCGACTTATGACGGCTTATCATGAAGGAGGACACGCAATTGTCGGTCTGTTGACTCCTGGGCATACACCTCTCTACAAGGTTACCATTATGCCTCGTGGCCAAGCTCTTGGTCTTACCCACTATCTTGATGAGAAAGAGAAGCTTAGTATCACGAAAAAGGAGTGTTTGGCACGTCTTGATGGCGCATTGGCTGGAAAAATTGCCGAGGAGATTGTTTATGGAGGCGAAAACGTCACCGGAGGTTGCTCATCGGTATGTAGTCTCAGATTCAACCCGATGACCCATTACTTACCCTCTACCTAGGATATCAGTGCCGCCACCAAGATCGCCCGAATGATGATTTGCAGACTTGGTATGTCTGAAAAACTTGGTGATGTTGATCTCACCAATTACGAATACCTTTCCTCCGAGACTAAACGAGTCATCGAGGAGGAAACCAAAAGACTACTCTACGAGGCTCGTCAACGTGCGACCAAAATCTTGACGGACAAACGGAAAGAGCTGGACTTGGTTGCACATGCCTTGGTTGAGTACGAGACGCTTTCTGCTGAGGAGATGCAGCGGATTATGCGGGGGGAAGAACTCAATAGGATGAAAATCTCTCCTACTGCAAACATAAAGGTCCCCGAGATACCGTATCCGCAGCCGACACCTACTAGCGTTGGGTCTGATCACGTCCCGCCGGTACCGGGCGCGAGGGAGAATGGTGGGAACAATGTATAATAGTCATATGAAAGGGCGGATAGTATGGAATGAGATGGGTCATGGATTGGGTTCAATCGGGTGGGATAGGATGGCGTTGCCGTTTTTACATCAGGCTTCAGAGATCAGTGTATTAGTGGATTTTATCTTCATCCAATGGTGTGGCACGATTTGCACGGATTTCAGGCATGGAGGAATGTGGCAAAGGGTAGGGATTAGAGGAATTGATGAGTCGAAAGATCTGTTAGTTGAGGATTGGAAGAAGCTTTTCCCTTCTTAAAATTTGTTCAAGTATATATTTTGTACCAGGGCAGATTGCCTAGGCTTCTATTGTTTAGTGATAACTTTCTCAAGTTTATCGAATCAATGATAGATCTTTGATGGGCGTGTCTGAGCAGGGCTCGTTACTGTCTTCTGTGATGGTTTTAACTTTTAAGGCTAAGGAAAGAAGCTCCACAAGGCTCGCTCGAGCCGGTCCCGTGGTGTCTCGTTTATTTTGTTTTCCCCACTTGCCGGCGACAGTGATGTAACATCTGAGCTTAGTCAGCTGTTTTACCGAAGCTCCCCTCGCCAACCCGCAACACAACATCATCGACCGCCGCCCGCCGCCACCACCGCCCCTCCGCCTTTAGGCTTCCCCTCTCCACTCCTTCGCCCGGGCACTCCCCTCTGTGTCCTCGCCTGCCAACAATGGCTGCTCGATTCCTCCCCCGCCTGGCCGTCGGCCGCACCCGCCTCGCCTCCTCCTATACCCCGCGCATGGCCGCCAGATCGCTGTCGACATCCGTCTCCCGATACGCTGAGCCCAAATTCCAACCGACGACCTTTAAGGAGATCAATGAAAAGCTCAGCGGGCCTCAAGACATAGCCAAGCTTCATAGTCGGCTCGATATGGACGACATCCCGATATTGGAGCAGGAGCAGGAGGGTAGGAAGATTAGGCACTACACTGTGAACTTCGTAGGTAATCCTGAAGCTGAGGAGGGATTAGAAGGCGCTATGAAGTGGATTAATGGGCGTGGGATGGTAATTGAGGGGAATTACGACGAATGGAAGGGGCTGATCGTGGAGAGTGATAGGGCCCTCAACATCCTGCTGCTCACGGTGTGTTGCGGTTGATTCTTGAGTTGACTGGTGAGGAGATCGTGAGGAGTGATCCGCACGTTGGCCTGCTTCACCGTGGTACGGAGAAGTTGATTGAGTACAAGACGTACCTTCAGGTAGGAAGTTCTGGTTGTGGAGCTTAACCGGGATTATTACTGAATTTGGTTTAAAATAGGCTCTCCCATACTTTGACCGTCTTGATTACGTCTCCATGATGACCAATGAGCAATGTTTTGCTCTTGCGGTTGAGAAGCTTCTCAATATTGATATCCCAGAGCGCGCCAAGTGGATTCGAACCCTGTTTGGTGAAATCACTCGTGTTCTCAACCATCTCATGTCGGTTTTGTCGCACGCCATGGACGTTGGTGCGTTGACGCCCTTCTTGTGGGGTTTCGAGGAGCGTGAGAAGCTCATGGTGAGTTTACGTAATTCGGGATGGGGTAAAGAATTGAACTGATTCTTGGTGTAGGAATTTTACGAGCGTGTCTCTGGAGCCCGTCTCCACGCGGCCTACGTTCGCCCTGGTGGTGTTCACCAGGACCTCCCTATTGGTCTTCTCGATGATATCTACCAGTGGGCTACCCAGTTCGGTGACCGTCTTGACGAAATCGAGGAGCTGCTCACCGACAACCGTATCTGGATTCACCGTACCAAGGATATTGGTGTGGTCACTGCTGCCGATGCTCTCAACCTCGGTTTCAGTGGTGTGATGCTTCGTGGATCCGGTATTCCCTGGGATATCCGGAAGGCTCGGCCCTATGATGCGTATGGAATGGTCGAGTTTGACGTCCCCGTAGGCGTTAATGGTGACTGCTACGACCGTTACTTGTGCCGTATGGAGGAGTTCCGCCAGTCTCTCCGTATCATCCACCAGTGCTTGAACAAGATGCCGGCTGGGCCTGTCAGGGTTGAGGATTACAAGATCTCGCCGCCCCCGAGAGCAGCCATGAAGGAGAACATGGAAGCTTTGATCCACCACTTCTTGTTGTACACCAAGGGTTATGCAGTTCCTCCAGGCGAGACTTATAGCGCCATTGAGGCGCCGAAGGGAGAAATGGGTGTGTTTTTAGTTTCCGATGGTAGCGAAAGGCCATACAGGTGCAAGATCCGTGCTCCTGGATTTGCCCACTTGTCGGGCTTCGACCATTTGGCACGGGGACACATGTTGGCTGACGCTGTCGCCATCATCGGTACCATGGATCTTGTGTTCGGTGAGGTGGACAGATAAACGTTTTGAGCGGGATTTGGGCAGGAGAGTGAGTAGATGTTTGTACAAAACGAGGCGAACGGTGGTGTATTTGTTTTGAAATAGTTTTTGTCGTTTGATTTTTGTGGAGAAGCAACAGGTGCATGCATTTAGTTCACAGTGCACTCGCGCGCCACGGCGGTTACAGGGATACACGGGTAGACGATGCGCCAATTGATGCTGCCCTTCGACATCCAACAACCCCCCCAACACCAACAAGCTCGTCTTCGTTTTCCTCCCTCCACGCTCTTTTTCACATATCGCCAGATACCTCTTGTTCAGCCCGGTAATTGTTGTTGCCGTCCACTCTCTTTACTGCCGCATAGCCGATCGAGTCGTCAAAATCCTCGAGTCCAGGATCTCCACCCCTTCCTCGTCTGTAACATCGAACCACCCCCTGACGACCCGCAATGAACTCCCTCGGAATCTCCCCAGTCTCCCACCGACCACCGCCCTTCAAATTCCCAACTCCTCCCGGGTCCTCGTCCGCCTCCGATATCCAACCCGGCCTCGCCTCCCCTCGCTTCATCGCTTCCGCGCAACAAGCCTGCCCCCCCGCCAACCTCCTCGAAGAGCACTTCATCCGGCAAACCCCTCCGGCCTCACCACCACGCCGAAATGGTCCTCCTTTGGGCACCAACGGCGCCCCACTCGACTCCATGTCGCTCCATTTGTTAGTCGAGACTGCGATCTACGATTCCGCGGAGTACGAAGTGCTGCCGTTTGAGCAACTCGAGTCGCTAAAGAAAGAGTACGCCAACCTAATCACACGCATCGACAATGCGAAGCGGAAACTCCAGATGGAATCGAAACTGCGCGACGCCGCTATAAGTCTCCAGCGCCTATACTCAGGGAAGAAGGCGACACGGAGATCGAGTCTTCTGGGCGGAGGCGCGAAGAATCGTGATAGCCATGATGGCGGAGACCAGGTGAAGAGTACCGAGGCCGAGTTGTTGGAGAGTACGAGGAAGTGTGAGGATATTTCGAGGGAGCTGTGGAGATTGAATAATCGCGCGATTGAGGTGCAGAAAAGGTTGTTGCAGCATTCGGCGGCGGTGTTGGGGCATGCACAGGCCGTGGCGCAACATGATGCAGTGAAAGAGGATGGGGAGTTTGGGAGTTGGGATGATAGGAGTGCGTATAGAACTCCGGGGGATTTGATGGGTGGGTTTGGGGCCCGAGGTGGTGTCGATGAGGCCACAATGGATAGAGTCCAGGATTTGGTGGACGCATTTACGGCGGCATTGGGGAAACGTCCAAAACTCCAAGCCTCGTCGATGAAAGGGGATCTCAATGATCTCATCTCAGAGATGGAGCAAGGAGTCGAGTATCTCCGTGCTCACCCGCCTGGTGGAAATCCTCGAGCCGAACGGGAGTTCGAAGAAGCCGAAACCACAATGCGCTCGCTCTGGGATATGTTGACTCTCGACGACGAACAAGACACTCAATCCGACGACGAGGATTTCGATAGCCACATGAGATCCTTCTCCATCACCAACTTCTCCCGCAAAGTCCAATCCCTTCTCGCACGCCACCAGGAAGCCATCTCCACCGTCTCCCACCAACGAGAAGAAGTCGAAACCGTGATGCACCAACTCGAACAAACCCGCAGCAAAGACCACCGCAAAACCCTTGAATCCTCCGCCGAACTCACCGCTGCCATCACGGCAAAGGAAAGCGCCGAAGACGCGTTAAAGGCAATCGAGCAAACTCTCGAAACCGTTCAAGACGCATTGGAAACCGCGCAAACCCAGGCCGAACGAGAACGCCGCGCCCGGGAATTGGCGGAACAACAGGCCGACGCGCTGCTCGCGGATAAGGCAGCTGCGATTGAAGAGAACCAGCTTCTCCGTGAGGCGCGGGATGCGCTGGAAGGCCAACTTGATGCGGTGATCAATGAAACTGATTCCCGTCTCCGACAACTGGAGAGTGAGATCTCGAATATTAAGGCCGCGAAACAGAACTCGGATAACTCGAATTCGTCGTTGCAGAATCAGCTCACCGAGGCCCAGAGCGAGCTGGAACACGCGAATGATGAGCTGGAGAAGGCAAATGAGGAGTTGGAGCAGATGGCGCAGAAGCTCGCAGAAGTGTCGACGGAGCTTGTGATGGCGAAGGCTGATCTAGATGCGGCGTATGGATCGAAATCGCAGAGAGCGGCGGAAACGGCGGAGGCTAGAGCGGCGGCCGAGGCGCTCGCGAAAGCGTCGAAACAACCGCAGACTATTGACCCGGGCCTGTTGGCGGAGATTGATAGCCTTGCCACGAGGAATCGGCAGCTAGAGAAGGAGTTGAAGGAGCTGTTGCATGATTTTGAGGAGGTTACAAAACAGGGTGTGGAGATGGAGAGAGAGAGGAGTAAGGTAGAGGGGTTGATTGATGCGTTGAGAGAACGGGTTGAGGAATTGGAGGTCGCGCTGGGAGAGGAGAAGATTAGGACTTTGGGGGGGAGACAGGGAAGTGTGTTGAGTTTGAGTGATGGACAGGATGGAAGGAGTCCCAGTGGAAGACCGCTTAGAGGAACTGTCGATTCCACGAGTATGAGTGTGTTGAAACAAGAGTTTAAGAAAATGATGAGAGACATGAGGGCTGAGCAGCAAAAGGCTCTGCGGGTAAGTTTGTTTCAAAATATCAGACTCGGAATTTTACTGATGAAGTATATCACAGGCTGAGCACGAAGAACGGAGACGTTTGGAAGCTTTGATACGGAAAATGAAGAAAGACCAGATGCAGGCGAAACGGGCAACCGGTGCGTCGGATAGTACGACAGCGACGACGAATAATACGAATATGACTGCACAGAATTCCCCTCTGGTCGGATCCTAGACAGGTCAATGCTAAGACGAGAGACGTCGAGATGGTGTAAGGATATACTTGATTAATTCATGTGGAAGTTTTGTATAATAGACTGGGCATAATCATTTGTGGAGAGAAGGAGATTAGGAGCATTGAGGGAGTTGTTTAATGTTGTTTAATGTTGTGGTGCGAAGGGAGAAGCGTGGGCAAGTAATGATACTTGGTGAAGGAGAGGAGACCTCGAAGGAAAGAGCTTGAGTATTGAGGTGTTAATAGACTACAGACAAGCTTTTTATCATCGTAACCACGATTTTCAAGTTCCCAGGGGTCTGGGAGAGGGCTTGCAGTGAAGATACTGGTACTCATCAACTCCGCTGAAATATATTTGTATCAATCTCAACTGTCTGCCCTGAATGAGACCAAGTTCAAATCTGGAGTTTTGCAACACACCTGCTTCGGCTTTGGGAATTGGGCCTGCCGACATTCGATGTTCTCATGATTCGATGCACTGAAATGCTGAACTATGTACTATACAAACCCAAAATAAAACAAGAAGCGGGTTAATCTATTAAATATCTCTAAATCTCAAGTACAATACATGGAACATGTGTTCAATTAAGAATTGTGATAACTGAGCATGACATGTCACTCGTAGCTTCACCCCACAACCATCGCCATCACCACCACCGCTCATCCAGTCAATCTACTTCAGCGTTAACATACACCATATCCCCACTATCTCTTGGTCTGTTTGATGGTTTCCCCATCTCATCTCACGCTCTCCGCTCTTTCTAACCGTTCCCTGCTGACCCACCGCATCTCTACCACAGTTCACCATAATAACCCCACACCACATTTTGCTCTAAAATTCAAGAACCTTATTGACATCACACCTAGATCCCGCTGTCGTATGACACATCCCATCTCCCAGCACGATCGATCCAGCATCACAAACTGTCTGTCATCAATCCCACAAAGGTTGAAGAACTTGATTGGATCAATGCTCGGAGAGATCTTCATGCTGTGTCCATTCTACATATCCCTGTGGTGGAGGGTGGGAAACCGTTTGGTGAATCCTCCAGGTGATCAAGCGGCATGAGGATTTCAAGTTGCAGCGACAGTCAACAAACCGGAGCGACTATGCATAAACGCGATGCAGATATAATATAATGCGATTGATTTCGTTCAAACTTATGATTGGTTTGTGTGCTGACTAGAACTACCAGAGAGATGAGGGGTCAGCGCCCGCGCACACTATATCAAACTGTTGGCCAACTCTCAATCGGTAAACAGATACTATACAACACTTCGGGTCAATGGAAATCAACTTTACGGATAATGAGATCTACCCCACGCGTCAGCATCTTGTTCGTTAGGTCCCATCAGTCGTCTTACGGCACCGTGCGCTACGTGATAACGTTAATTGTATATGATTAAAAGCCGATCATATCGTTCTTGACAGAAGTATCAAAGTTAAGATCTATACTCCAAACCGTTGACGAGGCTGACCATCATACATATTGCAAACCGTTTTCCTGCCGCTCCATACTGCAAAAATCACGGATCTAACCGTCGATTTACAGGCATCATTGACAAATATCAGAAAAACAGGTTCGAGTTTGTCTGAATTCCAGTGATCGTTTTGAGCGCTTTCTGGTCTTGGGTATCAAGATGATGTGTGGGTATTGCTCCACGAGACGCTGATGAAGTACGCAGTGCCCTTGCGTCGATTTCCAGCAGAAGTCATGAGCGCACACCGGTCAATCCAACAAGAACAAAAACTGGGTTCCAAAAAACAAAGTTTCTACGTTGTGAAATCGGTGAGGACAGACTTTTCTGAAACGCCTTAGGTACTTCCGAGTTGTGAGGTACGAAACCGGCACTGTTACGGATATTGTCGGTATCTACCACGATGCGCACAGCAAAGCCTACCGGCCGGTCCCTTCGGCGCGGGATGTTCATGGAAAACTGAGTTTATGTGGCACTGAGGTTGGCACGAAACGCCACGGTCAATCTCTATTCCTCCTTCTCATCGAATCAAACTGCTGGGCATCGCTCACAACCACGGAATTCGCATTCAACCCAATCACATCATCGGTTAGAGAATGGGAAGTGTGCGGGTCATGCATTCTGATGTGGGTCCAACACCCAATCAGGTCACCATGTCGGCTTTTCAGGCAGAAGGTTGCCTGCTTCAGCTCGCTTGTGGTACATGTTGTTCGCTCTTGGCATTTGCTACAAAACTGGAAAGCGGGGTGCGGTATTTCAGCATACAGACTGATCTCCAAGTTTATTCTGCAGATGTGGACGGGACAATTCTTTTGGAGTTTACAGGAAGAACTCGATCGGCCAACGAAACGTCTATGAAGCGCTCCTATGCCATAGAGTAGTCTGAGTAGTATCATCGGCAACATGTACACCCTCAACTGCCGTGCGATCTTATCCCACGTTTCCGCGGCCTCCTTGCTATTTCCACAACCATGTGAAGAACCAGCGCCCGGCTATGGAGTGTGGGTGGCTGATACACCATGAATGCAACTGCTTCGCGGACCTTTGTTCCCTGGCTACTGGAAACACACGGGCTCATGGAAGTCGTACAAGAGCCCGGTCGGTTGGTTCATGGAATCGATGGGAGCCAACAGTCCGGTCATCTGCGAGCGTTGTACAGCACAAAGGCTTTTTTGTGGCGAGTGATGGTTACTCCAAAGTTGTTCAGGTTGGTCTTTCTCAGTAACTGTCATCACTGATGCATAGACGGGAAGGAAGTAAATAGTTTAACCTCTTCGGAAAACACGCAACAAGAAAGATGCCTACGAGTACGGTGCAAGACGCGATTGATCAGAAACGAGTGCTCATTCCCCTACAGCAGTGAATAAAACTAGCCAAGGCAGGTATTCAAGTCCTCCTACACGTCGTTAGGGTTTATTGGCGAGATCCCCTGCATTTCTAGCGGTATAATCATAATCTGAGAGTTACGAAAATAGACTCCACTTTCCAAAAGTGTTGTCGGATGACCGAATACCAGAGCATCGAGAAACACGGAAACGGAACGAATGGCATGCCGCTTTTGAGGTCAGAACCTCCACTCCATGAGCTCATCTCATCGTTCACGTCTGACACCTGGTACTGAAGCACAGCCGGATGTTATCCACGATCTCGGGTTCACCATATTCATCGGTTCCTGGATTGCCGCGCCAGAATCAACATCAAGATCGTATCAAATATAAGAAAGGGGCCTTTGCGCTGATGAAGGCGGTCCCGAGAATTTGAACGCTGGATTTTGGTCTCAGTCATGCATGTTAGTGCGCTTTTGTACCCCCACGCCACGCAAGTCCTGATGACCAACAAGCGACTTTGTCCTCCACCACGGATGTTACACATGAATGAAACTTTTGGGGAACAACACAGTTCTAATCGTGGAATGAAACATTCCCAACTCTATGGATTTTGGGGGCCGTAGATTGTGCTTTACGATCCCATACTCAATCACTCGGGGAAGCAGTCATGTTTCATCCCACGTTTCATGATTTGGGTACATGTCGGTATCAGAGGGGTAATCTAATCAGAATGTTGATCTTTCAGAATCTGGACTGCAGATATCAAGATGAAGGGCCAATTCTCGTCCGCCTCAAACGGGCGACGGTCAAGTCCCGATGGTTGGAATCCAAACAGATCAGCATGACGGTGAAGATCTCCCAGGTTCAGGGCGGGCGTCAAGATGGACCTGCCACCCTATTAGTGATCCATACCAACTTTGAATCCCCAGACCGCAATCACAACATTACCGTGGTGTTCTCGTTTACGACATACTGGACGGGATTCGAATGCGGCCCCATGAATGTTGACGATTTTCTCTACCTTTGTCATCTGGATTTGTTTGAAGCTAAGGCGCTCTGTTGTATGACGTGATGCTTGACAGTCTCCTCCTTTCATCAACTCCTGGGGACTAACGTGTAATTAACTACCAACAGATGAGCCGATTTCTGCCAACTCGGAGAAGAACCATCGATCTTTTTTTTGCGCTGTCACTTTACGGATATGACGAGGCGGTCGCCCGGCAATTAGTGTGGCATGCCGGCAGCTAAATGCTCCGAGGATTCTTCATGTCACACCATGGCTATAAAGCACAGCATGGAGTGAATGTAGTGGTGCACCATGGGCTCATTCCAGCCTGAGGAGAAAATTGAATCAGAAGAAGTGTCGCTATTGCGCCCGGTAATGGAGCCAATTTGGCCACTGTTTTCTCGCCGCATTCACCATATCCGTCACACGCCCCCACGTGTGCACTGGGTACAAGGCAATGGGCTGATACGAGGCCGATGTATCAGCACAAGGCCCCGAAACAAGTGCCTACCCAGGCGCGGTCACCAGCACCGAGCAACTGGTACCTAGAATGATTGAAGTGGATTTTCATATTCATGCTCACCCTTCTATCATGTTTCGGATCCCTGAGTTGGCAGTTTTGCCTCATCCTTCAGAATAGGTGAGCGACCACAACTCGGATGCTATTCTGTCTAAGGATCGGAGCATAGGGATGAGAACAACCAGCTTTTTGTGGGTCAAAAACTAGTGGCCTAGAACAATCGTCCTATTCTATGTGGATTCGCTGAACTTCCTCAGTGCGGATTTACATGAGGCTGTTTGATCTAAATCAGTAGATTTCCAAATACTTCAAGTTTTCCTGGTCCTTGACTCTCATGATAGACTCACTTCCCGGTATAGCCAGAAAACTCTCCCCAACATAGTCTCATCTAATTCACTCCATGAAGAGGCGAAGTCCCTGAATACCCATTGCGGGTTCGGCAGTTACTATGAATTTTCGCTCTCGTTTCTCCACCGAGGTCACAGGTATGGCTCCACTGTGGGAAGCGGTACCTTCAATACTGGTTGACAAGCTTTGCAACCAGGAGAGTCCCACGGTGGCGAGATTCCAGGATGTTTGGAGCTTTGGGTCCATCAAACAAGATGTGGGATGTGATATGTACTGGTTTAGGCCACGGGACAAAGGAAGTCTTGATGAGGACAGGAAATGTTGACCCGGCTCCTTGGTATAGACGAGTAAGTGCTCCAACAAAGCTTTGTGCGCCTCGGTTGGTGGAAATGTTGAAGTTCTAAGTATGGATATGTTCTGACGGAAATGACGACAAAGGAAGTGAAGTTACCGATGCTGCCGTGAATTCCGATCGAAGATGAACAGCTTACGCGGAAGCCAATGACATGGCACGATACTTCTTGGGGCCATGATAGGAGCTTCAACACATCATTGAAGACACGTTGTTGGGCTACGGTTTGTCTTCATGGACGATGAAAAACTAGCTTATACGCAGGGACGAACATCATGTCTCTTCCGACGTTCAATCCACTGTTGATTTCGGAAACGGGGGAGCATAAATAATCGTTCAGGGACTTGGTCTTCTATGGCGCGCTTCTAGAAGAGGAGAAGTCTTCGTCCGCTCACTTTCAAAGCTTCCGTGGACCCACCCCGCCAAATGGTCACCCGCTCAGGGGGGTGGACCGTTGCTAGTGGAGGTTTTACTGAATCAACGCTCCGCTGGTGGCTGCCGTGCCTTTAGATAGTTCTTGGTTCCATTGTTCAGTTTGAGTTATCAGGTTACGCTACCTTAAGGAATGGCTGAAAGGGGTATTTCCGGAGAGATGCTGTGGAAACAAAGTATTGGAGCCTCAAGTGTTTCGCCCCGGTATAACGTTTCTCAATGTTTCTTGTTTGGAAACGCCATCTTACATCAGACACATCCGAAGTCTCTGAATTCACTTAGGGTTCGGTACGCAATTGTGCCAAGAGCGATTTTTTGACAATCGTCGGTTGGATAACTGATGCTCACGTTGTTGTGTAGGGCCTGGGCTAGAGCTGTGATACTCGTTCCAGGCTTTTCCCTCCACCACCAGGCTTCTCATTTCTCGCCCATTCAGCGTTCTGATGGCGTGCTTGTTCAAAGACTTTTGGAGTTCAAACCCGTGGTGTCCTGGCGTGAAAGCAAAAGGGACCTGGGAGGTGGCAATCTTCGAACGTTGGGAAGCGCTACTACAAAGCTCGCCACCATCGAATAGCTCTTCACACAAAATACCGGTCTCAGTCCAACAAAGTATCATAACCGCCACTCATCACGAATGTTTTCACCGGTAAAGTGATCAGGTGAACATGGTCCTGTGTGAGAAACCAACGATGCAATCAGAAGTATCAAACCCAAATGCACGAGATTCAGTATGAGGCAAGGCGTTTCTCTCCACTGCAACTACGAGATGTTGCAAGACAAATGTCCCTCAGCTCAGTGGGGGTTCTTTTGGGCTTCTTTTACACATGATTCTCTAAGGACCTGGACCAACATACTGATTCCTCAGAGTGGGGCGGTCTGCTCGACCGATGCACCGAAAACTTCAACTTCATGTCAGCTTTGCAGACCGCCCGTGACAAAGTTTGCGGCCGCTCCGCTTCCTCAGGCTGGAGGTTGAAATTTTTGCTCCACGGTGGTTCCGCATGTCACCCCGCTAAAGTTTCTCCGTCTGTTTGGATCGTACGAGAATTTCTGCCGAAAGCTTCAAGCTCGCGTACTATCACACCCCACGTCCGTGAAGTCGATCATGGCTTGTATCATCCGGCTGGCAACTCGGGGCCGAAAACATTGACGTCCGTGATGTTGACTGCTGACCCAGCAGGCACGTGTGTATAGTACCCTAGCGCATGATGTGAAGAAATGTGTGGGCGGCCCAGTTGGCGAACAATGTCGGATGTTGTGGGATGTTGAGGTTGGGATCACACCTCTGCAAAGTGGGGGGATTTTGTAGTGAGGAGAATGGTGCGATCAGAGCCAGGTCACCACAGAAGAATGATGAGACTGACAAAGATTATGACGCTGAGGGTAAAGATGGCGAACAGCTGAGGACATGGCGAAGTGAGGATGGTTATTGAGAATCGACGATGGAGGAGCAGAAGGTGGTTTATGTATTGGCGACGAGCACGTGGTGGGGTAGCGCTTATGCAGGAACAGGAATTATCGAAAGATGCGATGCTCCTTGTGAGAATGTCGGTGTGCCATGTTGGACGGAAACATTTCCAAATCACTCACAACCATTGGTGTTATCTAACCTGAGTTTCACCTGGCGATTGATGTGATTGTACCCGGCAGCGAGCGCAATATCGCTGCAATAAACTTCTCCCAGGTACGTCAACCCACTCAAGAACATCCATCCAACTCCTGAATAGACGTGACACACATAGTCACCGGCAGTGAAAAAGAGAGACAAATGACGCTGGTGATATCATGATCGTTATCACGCGTGGGCATCATGTATCCCTCCACAACCCCGCCCTCATGTTCAGCTTCAGCTTGCAAGTTCTCGTTCTCCCCTGTTGATATCGCTTGGCTGCTAATCGATGGATAATTGCGATCAGGAGCAGCATGGTGATAAGTTTGTGGGTTCGATTGGCCAGGTACTCGGGGCGGATGATAACAGGGGACCCAGGAAAAAGCGGATTTCTAGCTTCGCGGCAGTCGATGTGACAGATCACTCCCCGATGCTCCCCCCAACCCGGTCACGCTCTTTGAATAGGAATTGTTATATTACGCCTAAAATCTCCCGGCGCTAGCCCTCGACAACTGCCGTCCTGAACCATCTCTGGGCATCCATACCTCTCACGAAGCACCAGACCAGATTGACGGGTCGAGAGATGATACACTTGTGAGTTTGTCTTCGGAAAGCTCTCAAACAACGTCCGTTCAGCCGAATCTTCAAGGATGGAAATCCTGTTGTCGATGAAGAAAATGAGGCGTTAGAAAAGGCTCATCATGGATATTTCGGGGCCGTTCACCCACCGAAGGTTGCATCGTGACTGAGTCTGTATCACTCTTTCACCCCGGTTTTCCGTTTCAAGTTTCACCTCCACCACCACCACAACATCTATGTTTCGCTGTCGGATGACGACCCGCACCGCTCTCTAGCATCCGAGACTTTGCCGCCCCCAAATCACTCTGAGTGGACGCTGAACTCGACTCTCCAGGTCGTGGGAGGGGGTTCAGGTCCTCGGCCTGTTCGTGGGAAGGCTCATTAAACTGCTTGACTAGGGTTCCGCGAATATGGGATCAACCGGAGCGCCGCGCCTTTTAGCTTGGGTATGTCATTAGGTCCCAGGTCCCTAAAGAGGCCTACCTCTCCAGGTGTTTCTTTTTATGCATTCCATGAACCAAATCTTGGGTTCTTCTGGGCATGGGGGAGGTCGCAGGGGCTTCACGATGAAAGCAGAATGGCGCAGTGTTCTGGCGTGGAAGAGTGGTGGACATCACGAGCACTAACGATTGCCTACGCTAGGCGGCGCTCTCCACCTGGAATTTCCCTGATTTCATCTGGGTTTGGATGAAGTTTTGTGGCACGGCGTTAATGAAGTTTGGTCTCGGGGAGGGGAAACAATGACAACCCGGACAAGGGAATCAATTATGTTTGGGAAACCAACTGCACACGGCGCTAAACCGGATGCTAGCAAGCCGCGTGTAGTCTACGGGGTTCCACATCGCTGGGCCGCACCCCGAAATTAGTTGAGATCTGGGATGGTCGTGGTAGGTTCGTTGCACATACGCGATGCAACACTCCCGGGGGGGACATTTGATATTGAACCCACACACCGCACGCGCGGTTAATCGTCCTCATCACCACCACCCCTCCAGAGCACCTGATTCGATGTTTCCCCTTCATCATCATGGTGATTTGGTTCCAGAAGTGTGGCAATGAAACAGAAGTAGTGGCAGCGGCCTGTCCGATACCCGATCGCGCCCTGACTTCATCTATCCAGCCTACGTTCCGGAGTTCCGAGGGGGTGGTCCATCGGGGTGGTACGACAGCTGGCGGGGGGGGGGGGGGGGGGGGGGAGGTTGTGGTTGTGGGACATGGCTCACAATGCGACATAAACAACGACTCCAACGATACGATGCGATGCCAAAGAAAAATCACCAGAACTCCCGCCGAATCAAAACACCCACGAAGCGTGGGGGATAAATGTAGGCAGTCCTGTGGCACGAGTATTGACATGATCATTCATTAGCAACGGTTTAAATCTCATCAACTCCACTTTCATGACGGCCCCGGCAAGCCTCAGCGTGGGGGGGGGGGGGACAATTCCGGCATTCAGTTAGCCCCCAACACGCTAGGTATTGTACAAGGACTCTGGGAAACGAGGACACGATGGTCCGTTTTGGAATGCGAGGGGCCTTTAGGGGTAATTTCCAGTACGGGGGATATGGGAATAGGCAGAAAATTGAGGTGTTGGAGTACCGGAGCTGAGCTCAAAGGAAGAGAGAGCTCTTGACGATGCAGGTTGGGGGGGGGATTTGCACGGGTTCAGACTGCAAGATGCAAAGGCAACAACGGTTTGACGAAGAGCTGGAGTAAGCGGCGGGCGGGACGGGAGCGAACAGACTGGATCGAAGCGGGAGGAGGCGATGGATGATGTACGGGAAACGGGACGGTTTGTGCAAGCTCAAGCCCAGGCTCTCCGCGAGGCTTGGTCCGCGGGCATCCATCCTCATGTGTGCCTTCCCCCCCTCCCCACCGACAAAAGCTACGGTATGGTACCATACCCATTCAGTCAGTCACTCAGTCACTCAATCGCTTACGGAGCTTGACGGTCTGTGGCGGACCTGGTCAGGAGCGGTGACGACTGGACGACGTGCTGTGCTCGTTCAGGTCTCCGCCTCCCATCCACGCTATTCACCGCAGCTCACATTTGTTTTGCGACGAGACGATTGGCTCAGAATCATCCAACGGGTATCCCAGGACTCATGGTCTCTGCGCCGGCGTCGGTCACAGAGAAACAATGCTTGTCTCAATCGAGCTGGTTGGTTGTTGCTAATTCCTAGTAGACTGTCCCGGGGCCATGGAGCTACTAGCAGTCCTAACTTCCTGACAGCTCGATTCCTGGATGATAAGTGGCCCTGATTCCACGGAGCAAGAGACTTTTTTCAATTCCTCTTCTTCAACACCCCTCGCGGCAGCAAGTTACCTTAAAACGTTCCCAAGGACGAGTCCCGTACATTACACTGTGCATCTGCGCCGATTACATACAGAAGCATTCAAATCGAATCAACCTGACCAGCGCCCCGCCAAAGCAAAACGCCATTGCAAAGGCTTTTACCGTCTCCTACCTACGACTGTTTGGGGATTTTGCCATCGCCGCCATACATATTATATCTGACATCGATCCGCCTCGATCTCCGCTGACATCGTTCCCACTCTCCCTCTATCCACAACCCACCACCAGCTCCGCGGCGACTACTACAGCCTTTATCCACTTTAACAAACACCGTCCCAGCACCTCATCCACTCTCTTCTCTTCATCCCCGCCTGCAATGGATCTCCTCGAGATAGTACACGACCGAGGCCACCTCACCGGCGACTCGGATGAGCCCAAGCCCTTCAAGTGCCACGACGAAAACTGCAATAAGGTCTTTACCACAACATCTCCGCGGGCTGATATCATTTGCTAACTTTCTTCACAGCGCTTCAACCGCAAATCAGATCTGCAGCGTCACTATCGGATACACACCAACGAGCGACCATATCAGTGCCATGTCCCCAACTGCGGAAAGGCATTCATCCAGAGAAGCGCCCTGACTGTTCATCTCCGTGTCCACACCGGCGAGAAACCACACAAGTGCGAGTATATTGGTTGCGGAAAATGCTTTTCAGATGTGAGTTGCCTGATTGGGATTGCCCAGGAAACATGAGAACTGACAATTTCGCCAGTCATCGAGTTTGGCACGGCACAGGCGGATTCACACTGGGAAGCGGCCGTATCGGTGCGAGGTTCCAGGTTGCGAGAAAAGGTACGCAATCTCGTTTTTTTCTAGGATCATGGTTGGGCAAACTAACACCACCCAGCTTCTGTCGGAAGACTACCCTCACCAAGCACCAGCGCCGAACTCACCGAGTCCGTGACTTCCAGGGCTCATATCCCGAAGAATACCTGAATTCCTCCGAACAAGACGCCGATGGATCAGACACCGAAATGGATACCCCCCGGCACAGCGTCTCTCCGCCATCGCGGTTCAGCGCTCCTCAACTCGCATCTCCCGCCGACAGCACAAAGTTGCAGAATGTCAAGCGCAATGGCATAGCTCGACGGATGACTCCTTCGTCGCTTCAGCCTACAGCTCACCACATGTTCCATGACGGTCCTCACGGTCCTCTTACTCCCCATAGCCCGGTTTCAGCTTACTCTACTCCCATTTCCGCGTCCCCCAATGTCAGCTATGCCGCTCCAGTACCTTTCACCTCTCCCTGTGGCGAGGACTACCACTATCCCCGACAACAGCCACCACCAACACCTCGCAGCCCTCACCATCATCAGTCTTTGATCATGGTCAAGCAAGAACAAGGCCTCCACCAATCACCACCTTCTGAGCTCCTCTACTCTACAACGGACTACACCCAGACTCCCACCGCCACCACACCGCCATCCCACGATATGCGTATCGTCTGCAAACCTCCTGGCGCCTACGACCTCATCTCAGAAGCCCAGGCCCTCCAACACTCCCCCGGCAGCCTCTCCTCTTGCTCATCCCTCAGCACCGCCAGCCACGCTTCCGCCGACTACTTCTGCGACGCCCCCAGCTTCCAGGCCTCCTACCCGAATGTCTACCCCGTGCACCTCCAGCAAATCGCGCACTACCAGACCGAGAGCCAGGACCAACTCCCTATGGCGCATATGGGTCTCGGAGCACCCTTCACCCATCAACCCCAGCAACAACAATTCCTCATGCCGGTCCACCACCCTCAATACCACCAACCCGCAACCCCACCACCACCGCAGCAACCCCAGCAGCAACAAATGTGGCTCGAGGTCCCACCGTACCAACACCAGCTCCTCCATGGCCAGGATCAGAGGCAACAGGAGTGTTTCGGCGCTCTGCAGAGAATGTGCATCAAAGAGGAACCCCTGGGAATGGTTCCGAGCTCACAACCTTCGTTCTGTGAGTAGATCGAAGGAGTGAGTGAATGTCGTTTTCCTTGTCTCGGGTTTCGGTCTGGGTTTACTTGTTGCATACTTGCTTTCCGTCTGGCGCATCATCATCGATTCGGTGTTCTGGGTCGGTCCTCTGTCTCTCGTCTCTATCTGGTCTCGGTCTCTTGGTCTCTCGGCTTTTCCGGTAAAGTTCCCTGGTTTTCAGCATCATCATCATCTCCTTTGTTTTCTCCTTACGTCTCTTTCCTTTGTTTAACCTGCGATGCCGTTATTTTCCTTCCGTTTTTCCTTGGTTTTTCCTCGCGTTAAGTTTCCTTTTTTCCTTTGTCCACTCTCATCATCATCGTCAGCAGCATCGTCGTCGTCAGCATTTACATCTACTTTTTTACAGCTACATCTACATCTAGTTCTGGGTCGGAATATCTCCATCTCGTCTCCCGTTTCGCGTTTTGCTCCTCCTCCTCATCCTCCAGTACATACGTTTGTCGTTTATTTGCTGTTTGTTTTTTGGGAGGGTCTGTGGAGGATTAAGATAAAGGTTATTGGACCTACATTGGTCGGTCATGTGTGCGGTGGAAAGCAGGGGATCTTGAGCATCGATACATATACATACACTTGGGATGGGATTTTTGTTGCCGGCTTTTGTTTAGTTTTTGTTTCTTTTTTGTTTTCTGCTTCGAGTGTCTGTTTCCTTGTCTCCTTGGTTTTTTTTTTCCCGTTCTCTGCTTGTTCGTTTTGTTTACTGTTTTGGTTTTTTGAGTATTCCTTTGTTTAATGCTTTGCTTTTGTTGCTTTGTAATGGGGTCTTTGCATTTGGCGTTGGGGAGTTTAAATTTTTTGTGTTTTGAGTCGATTGCCGTTCTTGGATGGGAGAGAGGGTGGGAGATGGGGGGATGAAGAGCAGGGGAGTGTAAAATAGTTAAATTGATCGATGCGGATTATTGCGTTGAAACTTCAGCATCTGATTCGTGTGCCATGCCCGTGATTTTGTGAACTGTGAAACTTCTCTGTGGAGGCGAGGATACCGGGCCTTTGCTAGTACAAGTTGAGGGCTGATACTCTTTAAGATTGGGGACAATGTTCGCTGAGCTGTTCGCCATGATATTGTATGTCGCCGTAGCTACTGTTTTGTGTCCGTCATTTCGAGCCCCAAATCGGACCCGACAGTCGCCATGGGTGTTGTCTAAGCTCAACACAGCCCCAACGTCTCGGGCTTAACTTAACGGCATCTCTTCTCCTCTCTCTCTCTCTCCCCCCTATGGTCCTCGAGTTCCAAATTTGTGTGAGCAAGTTCACGTTCACCGCACCACAAATGTTCACCACCACAACTCGCAGCTTCGTCTTCTGCCTGAACTTGGCTTTATTTCCTGGTGCAATACGAAACACGAAACCTGGACACGAAACATGGATCATGCATCTCGCGCTGAGGAGGATGGTTCAGATTGCCCGGAGTCTAGATTGTTGTAAGATGGCGATTTATCTACCTGGACCTGAGGTACCGGTAGAGCATCATGATCGTGTACATGCCATGGGGACCTCACACACATCCCATCGACCGTCTCGACATGTCTTGAAAGGCATCGTGGAGACTATGGAAGATGGGGGAGGATGGAATATGCCGGAGGAAATCAAAGCTGGAGTAAATTCGGCTTTGGTGCCAAGGGGATGTGAAATACTAAGACTTGGAAGTTGGATGGGATTTGGGTTGTGTCGGGCGTGGGGGGATGAGGATGGGGAAACTTCGTTCCTTTCCCAATATTTTGGGTACAGGGGGGGAAACTGAAGCGTTATGGTCTTTTACCACCACTGACTGTCACCACCAACCACCGTAAACTCCGATTAATGCTTTTAACTCCCTTTTCAATACCATGCCCCGATCTCCCCTTCAAGCTCCCCCTTCCACCTGCCCTCCGCTTCTCCCCTCCGCACCAACCCCATCGCCCCATGGCCCCCACAAACCCCTCCTCCGCAGATGCCTTACCCCCCAAAACCCCCCATTCTGCACATGTTCCTCAAAGGGGCTTCAGACCCTCAATTTGGGGGATGAAACATCCAAACATTGAAACACAGCCACTAGCCCGCGGCTCCATCCGAGAGCTTTTCCGTGTTGAGGTGGTCTGTGGGGTGTGGGAACCCTTTTGGCTTTTGGCTCCGGGGGTTGAAGATGATACTAGTTGGATTAGGAGTGAGTTGTGATGCCGCATGCCATTCCAGAAATGGGGGTTCGAGGGAAGGGGCGGGGGATCGGAGGGGGGAGGGTTTGCTTTGTTCTGTTTAGATACTAGTACTGGAGGGTTGAAACATCATGGTAAATAACTACTAACTAACACCGGAACTGGAATAGGATCACATCCGGAATAGCGAGTTTGTGCAGAATCGACTGGAGTGAAGGGGAGTGGAGTATCGGAGACTCGACTCGGACTCCCAGATTCGATTCCGTGGTGAACGGAAACACGCACCCACTGCAACACCCAACACCCAACACCCAACACCCAGCACCCCCGCGACATAACAGCACCCTTACTCACGACGAGCGAGCTGGAATACTAGTTTACCATGGTCACCGTGGCGAGGCTCCACAACACTATTACGGAAAACGATCATGGTTCCGTGACTGCTAACTACAAGTCGAAAGTTGAGATCTGAGCGGCACCTTTTCGATCCGCCGACGCGATCCGGTAACCAGGGAATGGTTATTGGTAGCTATGAGAAAAAAAAGGGACAGAGCTTCGAGTTGTTTTGGTGGCTCGGTCACTCGGGCTTGGGGGAGCAGGGAGGAATAAGGAGAGCTGTGGTGACGGGTACTCGGGTACACGGACTGAAGTATACGGAGACTTGGGAGGTCACGGTCAGGGTGGACCTGGTAGAGGTCTCCGTGCTTGACGAGATGGAAAGGAGATGTGGAGGAGAGAGGAAAAGGGAGAGCCGGACGGAGAATTAGGGTACCGGAATCGTTCCTGGAGCGGCGAACCGAAGATCAGATCCATCGGTCCGAGAGACTGCGGTTGAAGGGGATGTTGATTGGAGTGGAGGATCGAGGATGTAGGTCGCGTAGGCCGAGAAGTAAGCACTACCAGTGGCAAATCTACTTGTTTTATGTCGAAACGGTCAGAATCATCGGCATATATGAGTTTGTTCCAATGTTCCTGTATGTCTCATAGTATTCCCAGGGATATCTACCGTTTCAAGTTGTACACCACACAGAATCGCCACGGGCTCGAAGACTCGGACAAAGGAGTTCAGAACACCACGGAGAATCCGAGAAACGGTTTTAACGTGGCGTTGAACCTCGGTGGAAACTTCAGTGGCAATGTCTTAGGTGGGATGTTGTTCGCCCGTGGAGCTCATGATTGTGAGAGTGCATTCGGCATTGCGCAAGTGGGGCATTTAGAGACATGAGATCCGCGGAAATATATTAGGATGTGGATTATGGTGGGCATGGTACAGAGAAGCAATGGAGTTCACCACGTGTGATGGTTCAGTAAACATTATAGAGTACAGAGGATTCATGGAGGCGAAAATGTGGTTGTAGGCAAGTTGCAGCAGCTCGCACAAACTCATGGCCAGTGAGAACGGTCAGCACGTCATTGAGTTGCCACAGACTGGGGTAGTGATGTATTTTACGTCTGCCCGAATCATGGTTATGCCAGTGCGGATTGATTCGGCACTGACAACTCATCTTCGAGTGTGTTAAGCCATGCTGAATCTGGATTATCCAACATGAGCCCTTGCCGTATTCATTATGCTACACGCCTATTCACCTTCATCACTCGAAGTCATCGCCACCACCGGCTCCTTGTTGAGTTTCTTCAGCAAGTCCATTTAACTCAGGAGAGTTCTGGGGCGTTAGCACAGACCCATATTTCTCCAACGGCCCGTTTTACTACTTCCAGAAATCCCTCACACGAATTCGTGGAGACGAGTTCTCCAAAACTCCAATTCTCCAACCGTAGAATCTGAATCTTCCCCAACGCCACCTGAACCACCATGCCCTCACAGAACCCAATCTGAACCCCCGACTTGGTATTCCCAGGATCGCGGAAATACACTCGATACCACACATACCCCGGATCCCCATCCCCGAGATTGCTATATATGTGCATATACGAGCAGCAGCTACGGTTACGTTACACGGTGCAGGTTTGTTATTGCGACATGACTTATTCTACCGGTGTCTTAGATCCTATCCCCCCAATCATCTCTTTGTCCATTTCTACGATAGATCCAGGTTCAGGTTCCCTCCCGTTTTACCCGTCTTCCCGTGTGTGTCGACGCAGGCGGAGCTGGATTGGGATGTAAATAAACATCAAGGCATCGAGGCATCGTTTCCCCCATGTAGAGTAGGGTAGGCACCCACGCACCCAGCGTAACCAAGATCGATAGATCTCAGAGTGCGGTGTCTTAAAGCTGCATGTGTGTGTTTGTGGATGTAGATGTAGGCGGTAAAATTCACGCGGACGTGGCGTTACACAGGCGGAAACACGGGAAGCGGGCGTGGGGGAAATGAGGCGAGATGCCGCCATCGATGGAGTGAGATTAACGAAAGGACGAATACCTCAGACTGGATGCTGGTGTGGCGGTGGCTGTGGGGGTGGGGGTATGGGGAATTGGGGCTGAGGGAAATTGCTTATTCAGATTTTACGGGTATGGATGGTTTCAAGAGAGAGAACCGTACCATGGTAGCCTTTTGTCCGAATAGTGAAGAGACGGAACGATTCCGGGGAGTATCATTATCTACTGTACCGTACCGCTGGCAAGAGAGGTTTCTATGATTGGAAGCAACGAAGATTTGTACCGGTCTGTATTGCAATGAACCAGTGCATAAGCTTCAACTTTGACTTACACGTATCCAACCCTAATCGACCATCCAAGTCCCCGTAAGCCCCATCAAACAATCGAACAATCAAACACATTACTTCTTTCTCCTCCCATGCCTGCCACAATTTCAATGTCGAAGACGTTCATCCGTAACTCTGTATTACTCCCGCAGCAGGTAATCTCGATTCCTGCCATCTCCAAGTCTCAGACTGCTCCTACAGACTCGGATACCAGTCCACTCATCTTCCTACCCCCAATGTTTCGGATCTCTCTCGATAGCCCCGTTTCCACCAAGCTTTTCCGCGGAGCTTCCATGTCAGTGGCCACATACATGATGTTTCAAACGCGGGACTCGGGCCCAGCTCCTCGCCGTTTAGGTCTGGGGATTGGAGCGAGACAGGGCCGTGATGTGTTAAGACAAGACATAACTACACAATATATACTAGGTTTTACATTGGCAGTCACAGAGACTCGAGTCAGGCTCTCCTCTCTGTGAACTTCTTCCGTAAAGGCGCGATGTTTCCCACCTGCGAGGTCACAGATGGAAGTGCAATCAGGGCCAGCTGGTGTGGGTGGACGGAGAGGTTGAATTGAACGTAGATTCGAAGACGACTCGAGCTCGAACGCGTGAGGGTGCTGTTTCTATAGTACAGCACACCCATCATGGCATGTAGCGTACTCTACAAGCATGCAGTTTTTAAGCCGTCCTGGTTGTTTCTCTCCGAATCTCTGGCGAACCCGGAACCACGGAACTGGAGACCAACAACGACTTTCTCGGCCATTCTCCATCCTCAGTGGGATCTGTAGCCACCTGCACTAGACACTAGTACTAGTACAAGAAAACCCACCCTACCTCATACCCTCTCGTCACGGCCCCTAGAGAGTGTTGAACTCCCCGGATGTTACGACGGCATTACTCAGCGCCAACTTGAAACGAATGTACTGGGTTGTGATGGGAAAGCACAATGACTCGAGTATTGGTGATGGAGCCATGACTAGTAGACGAACATGATATCTCACCACCAACGGCTCCTTGTGGGTATGAGCTGGGCATAAATACGAGCGTGAGTATGCGCATCTCCAGGCTCAGCAGCAAGTATGTATCAATGTAGAGTAGAGCATCTATGTATTTCGAGCATCTCTGCAACTTCAACTTCAGTCATCCCAGTACACTACTTCCCGTTATCCCACATCCCATACCCTCCACCGCTACCCCATTCATCCACCCAGTCCTAGCATCGCGTCGCATGCTCCCATGTTACCATTCCATAGCAGCTCCCTTTCTCTCTGTCTCACAGATATCAGGATCATACAAAATGACTCGGATCTGCTATGGTAGTTACCTCGAAAACGTTAATGTCGAATGGTGAGCGCCGCGTAGTGTAGCGCTAGTATATCCGTAGTATTGAAGATTCCTGGAGAGCAGTCTGCGAGCCGACCCGGGAAGGGGGGGTATTGTTGCTGCGGGGCAAGATCAACGTAGAGTAGAGTACTATACTCGAGATGGCGATTGGACCGCTCATGACACGGTGCTAGGTGGCGGATTGTATGGCAACAAGAACAGAGACTATAACCCAGTCGGTGCCCGCTTTCTGTAGAGATCCCAGAAAGAGAGACGTTAACGCGTTGCTTGCGGCACGCGGCGGGAGGAAAACACGATACATGGACTTAGTACTCAACTCAATTAACTCGCGCAATGCCCCAGGAAGACACACATAAGGCGGTACCTAACGAGGGTTAGGGATGGGAAATGGAGGACGGGGAAAAGAAGCAGGGAACAGGGGCGGCCTACAATGTTCACGTTGATGTCTTCCCGAAACACGTAACTGGTAACCGTACACTCGATTCAACGCGCCAGATCTCCACAGTCGAGAGTTTACAATTACAAGTGAGTGAGTGCAGTGGGTGAATACAGACGCCATGCAGGCACCGTAACGTCCATACTCTATCTACGTTGGGTGAGACATGATTGGGTGCTAGGAAATGGCGGTTAAAGAAGCGGCTTTGTGGGGATCATCAATCGATTGATCGATCGAGAGTACTATAGTATGGTTATTGAGTTGGGCGTTGATACAGAGAGTGGAATCTCGCCCCATGGTCCGCCTCTCACCGATGGAGTTTCATATCCATCGTTCAGCGGTATTACACCACGCCTCGGCCTCGGCAACACCCATCCTGTCCTGTCTCCTCCTAGTATCGCGATAATTCCAGTTTAACGTTTAACGATTGACAGCCTCCACTTCAAGTCCAAATACTACTTGCACCGGTCCTTCACGCTACCATCGTTATCACAGCACCTAAACCACCACCGCCACCTGCCACCTGCCGTCTGATACGATACGATACGATACGATGTGGTGTGGGGTAGTGTGGTATAGCCATCTCAACCCGTAATATCATGGTAACTACTATACCCATAGGTAGTTAACTCCATAACTTGAAGGGTAGAATTAACGCAGCGCTGGCGAAATTCCCATCCATTCCATCACAGAAGCTGCGGAAAAACAACCAACCAACCAACGCAGCAGATATTGTACACCTCCATGCTCTATCCTCCGAGTCCACCCTCTCCTCTCCTCACCGCGCGGGGAAAAAAAAAGAGAAGAAAAAGGAAAGGAAAGAAACAGAGACAGAACCCGAAAACAGAAAACAGAAAACCGAGGAAAATGAAAACGAGAAAAACGCCATTCACCGATCGGCTCCACTCCCCCATGTGTCTCCGGTTCAATTCCACAACTGGCACAGGAGAGTAGGTAGAGTAGGTAGAGAACAGAACGGAACACACTGGTATATCCCACATCCCATGACCACGATGACAGCCACAATGACAATGATGACAATGACAACGACACGGCCACAAGCATCACAGCACATCACGTCACTTCAGTTCACATCATCATCATCACCACAACCCGCACACCACACACCACCAACACATCACGACGTTGCACTAATCCCCCCGCCTCCGCCTCCGCCAACTCCAATACCATCCTCAAAGCTCCCCTTCGTTGGCAACATTGCTCTGCTACCGGGGTGTCGGAGGCCTGGTGGTGCTGGCGGTGATGGTAGTGTTCCACCGACTCCTACCGCCGCTGGTACTGGCGATGGTGGTGAAATGGGTGATCCCGGCGATCCAGTTGACAATGGCGACATCTGCATCCCCATCCCCATCCTCAACCCACCTCCAACTCCAACCCCCATCATTGGCGGCGGTGGAGTCCCCCACCCCGGCGAGTCAGTGGTATACTCGCCCTCACCCTCACTCACAC
>ML220138.1:156514-225493 GCA_004786065.1 Ascodesmis nigricans
CGCCAACCAACGAATTCCTATAACTCCCCTCACTCCTCTCCGAAATCGGCGTCAAACTCGGCCTCCTCACCGGCAACCTCAACTCCTGACTCGGCGCACCAATCCTTCCAAAAAAACCCCCTAGCTCGTTGGGAGCAAGCGTCGACGCATAGAAGCCGAATTCGCGGCCGTAGGTGCCGTCCGTGTCGGCGGTGAGTGCGGCGGCGTTGGCGGCTGCGATGATGGCGGAGCATGGGTCCGTGGAGTAGTCGGCGGGGAGAGGGTGCGCGCCGATGATGTCGTCGGGATAGGGGGAGTAATGGGGGGAGGAGAAATGGGAGGAACCGAAATCGGGGGTGTCGGGATCGGAGATGGTGGAGAAGCGGTGGGGCGCGGGGGGGAGGGAGTGCAGGGCGAGAGAGTTGGTGAGGAGCTGGTGGGAGTGGTTGAGAGGGCTGGTGAAGCCCCCGCCGATGGGGTTGAGGAAGGGGGGGAAGGTGTGGGGTTCGTAGGGTGAGGGGGAGAGGGAGCCGTCGTTGGTGGCGAGGGAGAGGCGGTGGTGGTTGATACCGGCGTTGGGGTCTGTGGAGGGGGTTAGGAGTGGGGAGGGGTTGTTTTGTAGCGGAAGGAGTGGGGAGAGGTTGTTTTGTAGCGGAAGGTGTGCGCCGTCGGAGATGACGGGTTGTTGTTGCTGCTCCGGACTCAGCGGGAGGATCCGGTTGATGATGCCGTCCTCGTAATACATGTCGTCGCCGTCGTCTTCGTCGTACTCGTTCTCGTAGCCCGCAAGCCCGGAGTCCTCGTGCAGAAATGCCAGGTCTTCTTCCGTCAGATCCAGGCCCCGCGGGTTCGCAATATTGCCCAGGCGTTTGCGCGCCCCCAGATTCGGCATTGCCTGCTCTTCCTCCTCCGGGTTGACACCTGGCCCCGGGTCTCCTCCGAGTGCTGGATTCCCAAGCGTCATGGCCTGCACCGCCGCCTGGAGTGCCGAAACCTGGTCTTGCAGTATCGGTGCCCCATTGTGTGTTTCAAACAGCCCTTCATTCGCGCGCTCGAATCCATCGTCCTCCTCGCCGTCGCCCATGTCAAACTGGAAGTCCCCCTCGTCTTCATATTCATATCCATCATCATCATCATCATCATCGTCGTCGTCGTTGTCGTCGTCATCCCCCCGCTGCTTCCGGAACGACGGCGCTGCACTGGGAACCGCACTCTCATCGAAACTAAACCGCGACGAGTTTTGTGCCGCGTGGTGTGGCGATGCGAGTGGGTGGTCAACCAACGTGACGCCCCTGCGGTGTCCGATATCTTGGGCTTCTGCTGGTGGTGGAGGATGGAGATCGCCCTCATTGTCGGTTAGGAATGACAGCGGGGATTCAGCGCGCGGGTCTTTCGCTACCTCTTCCTCTTCCTCCACCAAACTGGTGCCAGCCGTATCAGTCCCTACAGGCCCTGGCACTGGCGGCGACGAGACTCGTCCCTGCTGCTGCTGCTCCCACCTTCCTCTCCCCTCCGCCCCCACCACAACCGGACTCAGCGCCCTCCCCTCCCTCACCGCATGCTCCGACCAATCCGGGTGCCGCGTCCCATAGATAATCCCCGGGTTGAAATTCACCTCTGGCAGCAAATCCTTCTCCTTTTCTCTTGCCTGGGTCTGGCTTGAGCGCCGCCGCAGCAGGAGGGACATGGGGTTGAGCCGCGCAAGCTTTGTGGGGTGTTTTGCGGGGGGGATGCTGGGAGGGGCGGAGGCAAGGCGGAGGGCGGGTTGGCGGTGTTTTCGGTCGGCGGGCGCGGGGGGATGGGGATTGCTACTGCTACTGCTACTGCTACTGCTACTGGGCTTTGCTGGTGTGGTGGGGAGAGCGGGGGCGGGAGTGGGTGCGGTCGTCGTCGTCCATGGTGTTGACGTCCGGGAAAATGCGCTGGAGGGCGCGAGTGTTGTGGTTGTGGTCGTGGCACTCGCGGGTGTTGTGGTTGTGGTCGTGGCGTTCACGGGCGATTGAAGCCACTGGCCGATAGCTCCCAGGCCGGGGGAGCCAATATCGAGAGGAGGAAGTGAAGATGACGGTGTTGCGGAAGTGTCTGGTGAGGATATGGACGGCGGTGGTGCTGGAGAACTTGCGGTGGGTGGGGGAGACACATTGGTGGAGGGCTGGTGGGAGCGCCGGTGCGGACGGAGGAGGTTCAGGCGGGGCATTCCGGGGACGGGAGAAGAGAGCGACTGGAGATGGAGAATGGAGGTGGTGAGAGTTGTGGAAGCTGGGTGGGACAGACTAGCTAAGACTATGTATGTGGAGAATGCCACTAGAGAGATGCGCACGTCAACGTGATTGTAGGGCAGGAGAGTCTGGAGAGCACCTGTGTCAGGGCGCGGTTAGGCGGGCATAACGGGGGAGAGCCGGCGATAGGGCGAGAGGTGCCTGAGGGATTGGGGGGTGAGGGCGGAAGAACGGAGGCAGACTGGGAGACGTGGATGTAAAAATAGCCTGTGATGGTGGTTGTGCGACTGAGAGAAACATTGTGGAACCAATCTTGACCAGTGATGTGTTGATATCATGAATGAATGTTAGATATAGATTGTAGAACCACAGGCAATACATCTCCCCAGAGCAAGAATGCGCAAATCCTGGACAAATGATACATTGCACGCTGTGGCTCAGAAACACGGCCAGCTCTTCAGCCTCGCTGACTCATCATGCGGCTGAACGCGCTCAGCAACCACGCGCAAGTCCATCAAGACCGAACTCCGTTCTTTCACCACAACGACGACGACGACAAGAGCGCCCGTGTCGCGTTCCCACCCCTTCCCGGTTTCCTTCATTCCCTCATAATCATCATCATCATCATCCTCCATCCATCCCCCCATCACCGCTCCCCATTCCTTCCCCGGCATCAGTCTCTCATCCGAAAGCACTGCGCGTCGACCCATCGTCATCACCCGCAAATCACGGCCCTCACCCAATCCACCCACAGACCTGATCCCGCTCCTCAACAACCCCCGAAATCATCATGGCGTCCGCCGAAGCCGCCCTCCCGGGGCTCCAGGCCGGCGGCGCCGACTGGGCCCCCTTCTGCAAGCGCCTGTCCTCGTTCTACCAGATTCCCGTCGAGGAGGTCGAACGGGTGCGCTTGCTGGATGAGCAATCCGTGGCCGTGGTGTACCGCGCGATGCTGGTCAAGGCCGCAGAGTTTGATGAGCTGAGGGCCGACAAGATGCGCGCGGATGTGGAGATGGAGCAGACGGTGCGGAAGGCGGATCAGCGGGTCAAGTCTATGAAGACGCAGATGGATAGTGCTGTGACCGAGACGCAGGAATTGAGGATGAGGATCACCAGTGTTGGTGAGTTTTTTTTGTCTGCTTGACGTGTGGTGATGGTCCAAACTCACGTTTGTTGTAGAAACCGCCCGCGCTGCTATCGAATCAGAACTCGCAAACTACAAGTCCTCGCGGACTAATGTCGATGAGGAAACCCGCGTCTTGCGCACGCGTGTGCAGACTTTGGAGTCGGAGAAACGAGATACCCTTGAGGCGTTGGATCGCAAATCCGGCGACTATGATCGGCTTCAGGAGGAATACGCTACCACGCAGAAGAAAAATATTGAATACCGCCGCGAGATTAGCAACCTTGAGACCCGGATCCAGCAGGCCGAGTCTGCTCAGTCGACGGCCAAGTTCCGTGCACAGGGTCTTGCCCAGGAGGTCGAGCTTTTGAAGCGTCGCAATGAGGATGTCCATGCCGAACTCTCCGCCAAGTCGAACGAGTACCAAAAGTTCCGGAAAGAGAAGAATGCCCAGGTTTCTCAGCTCCAGGCTGAAATCGAGGAGGCGGTTAGCAAAGAAAATGTGACACAAAAGACGCTGGAAGGTCTTCGTGAGCGCTTCGAGGAGGTGACGAGAAAGGCAGAGGAGCGTCTCGGAAAGATCAATCAGCTTCAGGATTCCGCTACCCAGCAGGAGGAAAGCTTCCGTCAGGAAATCAATACACAGCAACGATTGGCCGAACTCTATCAGCGACAACACCAAACCGCGAAAGCTCGGATTTCGCAACTGGAGAAGGCCGCCGATGATGAGCACCGGCGCCATAGTGCGGAGCTGGGACGTTTGAAGGCTGCTCTTCAGACCAACGAGGCCGAGATTGCCAAATTGGTCAAGGAGATTCAGGAGAAGGAGGTTGAGGTTGAGCGATTGGAGACCGAGCTCTCTGCTTACCAGTCTGGAGAGATTGTACCAGATCAAGCAGTGTCTCGACAATCGTCCCGGGCAGGAACGCCTACTGGTAATGGATTTAGTACACCACAGAGGCCAAGAAGTGCTCGGGGAGGTACTCCAGTGTTCACCCCAGGGTCTGCAGCACTCGCAAAGAAGATGTCCGGTATTTCGGTTACTCAGCTTTATTCGGAATACTCAAAGATCAAGACCGACTACCTCCAGGAGAAGCGTCGCAATGATCAACTTGAGCAGACCGTCAGCGATTTGATGGCGGACATGGAAAACCACGAACCGGTCATTGAGGAGATTAAGGCTGAAAATGCGCGGTATCAGCAGGATCTCTTGGAATCTAGTCACCTCCTGGAACAGTCTCATAAGGAGCGTGACTCTCTGGCTCAAAGCCTCCGAAAGGCCGAAGCACAACTCACGGAAAACGATCGGGAAAGCAAGATTCTGAAACAGCAGCTCAGGGATCTCAGTCTTCAGATTCAGGTCCTGGTGGTGGAGATTGAGCGCCGGGACGCTGGTATGGAGGCACTCTCGGAGCAGCAAAATCACATTTATGAGCAAATCATTAGAGGAGATATTGACATGGGAGAAATGACCGAAACCGACGAGCGCATTACTCAGCAACTTGTTGCTTTCCGAAGTGTCAAGGAACTCGAGGATCTGAACCAGGAACTTATGCGTCAAATCAGAGAATTCTCATTGAAATATGCGGAACAGGGTGCTCAGCTTGAGAAGCACACCGCCGACCTTGAGGGAGAGGAGATTAAAAGACTGCTGCAGTTGATGGAGAGCGTCAAGATGGATTTGAAGAACCAGGTTTCCGCCAATCAGGCGCTCACCAGGGAGAGGGACATGTTCCGTCGCATGCTGAACAATAGGGCGAATGGAGAAGCCGACCAGGAACAGAGTGAGGAGATGATGGCTAGTCAGCAGGAGCTCAACCGCGCACAGGAAGCTCTCCGTGAATTGCAGGTCGAGTATGACCATTACAAGCAGGAGTCGATGCAAAATTTGTCGACGCTCAATGAACAGATTCGCAAGACTTTGGCTGAAAAATCGACTGTCGAAATGGAGGCTAGTAAGATTCGGACTCAGTATCAGATGCAGCTTGGTATGTTTTTATTAAACCCTCATGGATATTTACTCATGTGCAATTAGAGCGCTATGATACTCTCCAAGGAAACTTCCAATCCCTTCAAACCGAAAACCAGGAGATTCGTTCCCGCATCGCCACTTTGCACGAGAACCAGGCGAAATCTGATATCCGAACCCAGCAAGTCGTCGAGGATCTCGTGGAACAGAAATCCATCGTGGAAAGCATGCGCACCGATAACGCCAACCTCAAAGCTGAAAAGGCACTCTGGAAGAACATTGAAGAGCGTCTTCAAGCTGATAACGAGAACCTTAACCAGGAGCGGGCTCGTCTCAATAAGATGAACGCCGATCTCCAGAATATGCTGTCCGAGCGTGAACGATCGGATTCCGAGTCGAGACGCCGCCTCAATGCTCAGGTTGAAAAGTTGGAGTCTGAGCTGCAGGCTACGAAGCGTAGGCTTAATGAGGAGTTGGAAGAAGCGAAGAAGTTGGCCATTCGGAAGGAGTTTGATACCAAGGAGTCTCAGAGGAGGATTGATGAGCTCAATGCCACGCTGTCTCAAGTCCGGGAAGAGCTCGCTGCGGCAAAAACGAGCCGCGACTTTCTTCAGTCATCAGTCGACCAGCTCAAGGTCGAGCTCAAATCTGCAGAGGAGAAATTGGCCGTCTACCAGAACAAGCCCGCGCCTGCTCAATCCGATGAAGACAAGATGGAAGACGACTCCGTTTCAATGGAACAAGAACTCCAGCTCGAAGTCTCGGAACTCAAGAAGCAGCTTGAATTTAAGAATACTGATATGGAGACTCTCCGCACCGAAACTGAGCAGTACAAGCAGATTGCTGCTTCTGCCGAGGAAGAGCTTTCCAACTTTACCACCACCTACGACCGATTCAAGGAGGAAATGGAGGAGGAAGTCGAAATGCATCAAAACAAGATCAAGGATCTTGAGCAACGTCTCCAAGACACCAATTCCGAGCTGGAATCTGTCAACCAAGAACTTTCCCAGCTTCGCACTTCTGAACTCGATAAAGAGCGCCAGTTTAATGCTGAGAAGGAGGTTTTGGAAGACAGGATTAAGCATCTTAGCGATGATCTTGAAAAGGCTGCTGCCCAGGTGCAATGCTACCAAGACGACGTCCGAAAACAAGCTAGCATCGCCCAAGACGCTCAACAAAACTACGAACGCGAGCTTGTCAAACACGCCGACGCCGCCCGAGAGCTCCAGAAAATCCGTTCCGAGTATAACGATCTCAAAACAGCAATCCACACGGTCCGAGTCCAGGCCGAGTCCGCGCGCGCCACCCTCGCACACAATGAGTCTTCCTGGTCAGCACAGAAGGAAAACTACGAAAAGGAACTCAAGGAAGTTCGCAATCGCTGTGATGATCTCGTTCGCCAAAACAAAATCCTCCACGGCCAGTTCGAAAATGTATCGGAGCAGATCGCGACCCTGCAGAAAGACCGCGCGATTAAAGATCAGGCCATGGAAGCGACCCCCGAGGGCCAGCCGTCCGATACAAGCGTCGATGAGCTGAGGGAAGTCGTCCGTTACCTCCGCCAGGAAAAGGAGATTGTCGATGTGCAATATGAGCTCTCGGTCCAGGAGGTCAAGCGACTCAAGCAGCAACTCGATTACACGCGTAACTCGTTGGATGAGACCAAGATGCAGCTGGCCACGGAACAGCGGAGACAGGCGGATCAGCTTCGTGGCGCGACAGAGCACAAGGAATTGATGGAGAAGATTTCGGAACTGAATTTGTTGAGAGAAAGTAACAGTGCTCTGAGATCTGAATCGGAGAAACGCGGTACGAAGGTTGCGGAGCTGGCAAAGAAGATTGAAGAGTTGGAGGCAAGGGTGCAGCCGCTTGAGGCGAGAGTGAGGGAGCTGGAGGGCGAGAAGGAGGTGCTGGAGGGCGATCTTGCAATGGTCAGAAATGATAATGTCATGTGGAGGGATAGGGCAAATCAGATCTTGCAGAAGTATGATGTGGGTTCTTTTTTCTCTCCATCTCATGTTATCAGGAACATGATGCTAACTTGTGACCAGAGGATTGACCCTGCGGTTTTGGAAGAGCTCAAACAGAAGGCGGCGACACTCGAAGCTGAGCGCGAGGAGCTGCAGAAGAAGATTGATGGGGCCATGGCGGATAAGGATGCGGCTGTTGCAGCAGCCACGGAACTCGGTGCTGGTAAATTGAAGCGCCTGCGGGATGAAGCGAATAACCGCATCAAGACGGAGCGCGACCGTAGGCTGGAGCTGCAGAATGAGATTGAGGCGCTGAAGAAGACGGTGGAAGCTGCGAATGCGGAGAAGGAACAGGCCAATACCGTCGGAAATGAGGAGTTGCTGAAGGTTAGGGCTGAGAAAGAGCAGTTGGAGGTGCAGATGGTGGAGTTGCAGGCGATGCTGAAGAAGGCGGAGGAGGAGTGTGCTCAGCATCGCACTAAGGCACAGCATTTCTATAAGGAGCTGGTAAGTCATGGTCTATGTTGGGAAGGGGGCGTAGTTGACAGGAAACAGAAACCGTTGAAGGATCAACATGCTGCTCTTCAACAGCAGATGACGGCTACACGCGCTGAGTTGGACGCACTCAAGCAGAGGGAACAGCAACTTCAGCTTGAGCTCACTGCTGCTCAAAACAGTGCCGGTGCTCAACCTCCTGCTGCTTCCGCTGAGCAATCTGCCCCAGCTATCGACGAAGCTGCTGTAGAGGCCGAAGTTTCCCGCCGCGTCGCCGAATATCTCGCGTCCCAACCTTCGCAACCAGAAGAAGGCGAACTTGTCGACAACACGGCTGCCATCGAATCCGAAGTCCAGCGACGCGTGGCCGAGATTGAAGCCGAAACTCAGCGCCGTATCGCCGAAGCTGAAGCCACCTTTGAGGCTCGCATCACCGAGATCCAAGCCAGTCAGGAGACCGCTGCTGTTCCGCTTACCCAAGTATCCCCGGAAACGCCGGCGCCACAACTCTCGGATGACCAGATTAATGAGATTGTCAAGGCCCGTGTCGAAGAAATCCTTCCAGCCCGCATCGAGGAGGCCGCCGCGGCGAAACTCAAGGAAAAGGAAGAACAGGTCACCCAGCGCATTAAGACTGCGCAAGAAAAATTCGGCGAATATAAGCGTGTGGCGGTCTCCAAGGCGCTCGACGAGGCCAATGTTAAACACCAGGCCGAGATTGCGAGTATTAAAACTGAGCACCAGAAACGCGTCGCAGAGTTGGAGACGGAGATTAATCGTCTCAATATCGAGGTCAACACTCTCCGCGAAAAGATAACCCAGCTTGAGGCTACCACCACGAATGGCGCTGCTGCCCCCGCGGGTATCAAGCAGGAGGATCTGGATGCAGCGTTGCTGGCGCGGGATCAGGAACATCAGGAGGCAGAGAAGAAGAGGATGGAGGCGCTCCGGCTTGACCTGGAGTCGGATTTCTTGACAGCCCATATGCGCGCTGAGCAATGGGAGCCAGAGGCGGGATCGACCATGACGGAAGCGGAGAAATCGCGCGCAAAGGAAAAGGAAAAGATGAAGGCCATCATTACTCGTAACGTCGAACACCGCTTGTCTAAGGAAAGGGAACGCTGGCTCGCGGAAATGAATGCCCAGAGAGAGGAAGACGTCAATGCAAAAGTGCAGATGGAGCTGCAGGTGAAGTTGGAGGAGAAGGAGAAGGAGCTGGAGGAGAAGGAGAGGGAGCTGCAGGAGAGGTTGGAGAGGAGGGAGGCCGAGTTGAAGGCTGAGATGGAGAAGGGGAAGGAAGCGGTCCGCCAGGAGGTGACGATGAGGAATAAGGTTCAAGTCAATATGCTGGAACGGAAGAATAAGGCTTTGGAGGAGAAACTCGCGCAGATACAGGGTGCACCGGCACCAACTCCCGCCCTTCCCCCTCCCCAACAACAACAACCTCCTCAACCTCCTCAGCAACAACAACTCCCCACGAACCTCCGCCGCCCCTCCTCCGCCATGTCCTCCCACCTCCCGCAACCCACCACAATCCCCAAACCCCAACAACAACAAAAACCGCACGACACGGCAACAACCCAAGCCCAACAAGCCGCCATCATCGCCGCTGCCGAAGCCTCCTCCCCCCCACCACCCCGTCGCACTGAACTCGGCACCGCCCCAACCGTAATCCGCGCCCTCCGCGGCGCCCTCACAACCTCCGGCATTCCGCGCGGCGGCGCTGCCGCCCGTGGTCGCGGCGGTATTCCAACCCCGTCCACTGGCCGCGCTTCACCCACCACGCAAACCGCCACCGCTGGTCAGCAACAGCAACAGCAGAACCCCTTCGCAGCGACACCCAGCATCCCATCCACCACCGCTGCTCCTGCTGCCGTAAACCCATTCACCCAGCCACAGCAATCCGGCATCCCGCCACCCACCACCGCTGCTGGCACCGGCACCGGAATCCCAACACCAGCCACCAGGGGCGGCGGCGTCGCAACACGCGGCAGAGGCAGAGGCCGTGGAATTCCCCAGCCGGGACAACATCACGCCGGAGCTCAAGTCCAAGGGAGTCCAACGACGGCAGGGGGAGGGAGAGGAATGATGAATCCGGGTGCGCGGCAGTTTGTCCCCGGGAAACGTGGGAGGGAGTCGGCGGTTGGGGAAGCGGAGGAGGCGGGAGGGGAGATGAAGAGGAGTCGCAGTGGGAATGTGTAGTTGGGGTATCAGGAGTAGTGGAGATGAGTTGAGCTGGTTGGAGTGGGTTAGAGTGCATTGAGTTGGGTTTTGTTTTTTTGTGTCTGATAAGTTGTTTTCTTTTCTTGATTGATTGATTGAACATTATATGTTTTTTTTTATGTATGCATGTGTGGTTTCTTTTGGTTTTTGAGCATTAGGTACGGTACCAGTAGTTGTAGTTATGGTAGTTAGGTGTAGTATGGTAGTGCGGCATTGCATGAGTTTCATGGGTTTCATTACTAGCTCGGACCTGGACTTGGTTGAAGTTGGTTGAGTTTGGTTGTGCTGGAACTCAATGTGTCTTGAAACACCCACACACAGTCTTTGAACAAGTAGATGAAAGGTGTTGTCGTTATATTAGAGTATCAAGCATGTCATATCATAACATATCACTCCAGAAAGCAAGTAGGCCACACTTGGAACATTGAACGTGAACGTGAACGAATCGAATCCCAAGTACAACTACAACTACAACTACAACTACGTATACACCCCACCCTACCGATCCCATTCACAAACCCCACAACTCTCAACCCCTCCAACACGAACAGCGATTTCACCCATCGTTACGTTTCTCATCGAGTACCCCCGCAATCCCTATTCCTTGAAAATATCACTAAACAAAACTAAACTAAGCGTAAACACGGAGCACGCCCTCGATCGTTATCATAACCACCACTACAGCCACATACACAACCACAACCGCATCCTACAATCCCAGATCCATCCTATCCTATCCTACCACGCAAAATCAAACCCTAGATAGCCTCCGCCTGGAACGCAGTGTTCAACAGCTCCTCCTCCTCCTTCAAGTGCACAGCCTTCATACCCGTGGCGACACTGGCGCTCGGGGCACGACCGACATACTTGACATGCATGTTCTTGAATCTCTCCATCTTGTCACCGCCCTCTTCGACGATGGTCTTGAGGATAGTCTCCATCCTGGGCTGGACGTGGCCCCAGGCACCAGCGTTGAGGGGCTCCTCCTGGCACCAGGCGACCTCGGTGGCGGACTCGTAGCCCTCCAAGACCTCGCGAATTTGCTGCCACGGGAAGGGGTGGAGCTGCTCAATCCTCACAATGGCGACATCGTTGACCTCCTTGGCGGCGCGGGCCTTGTGGAGGGCAGCGTAGACCTGGCCAGAGCAGAAGATGACGCGGCGGGGGTTGACGGCGGTGCCATCATCAGGGATGAGCCACCTGAAGTGGCTGTCACCGGTGAACTCCTCAATGTCGGACCTTGCGATCGGGTGGCGGAGGAGGGACTTAGAGAAGAAGAGAATGAGGGGCTTGCGGAATTGGCGGTTGATCTGGCGACGGAGGATGTGGAACAAGTTGGACGGGGAGGTCATGTACGCAACTTGCATGTTCGCGTCCTGGTGCTGGCGGTCGAGCTTCTTCGCCGAGGGGAAGACACGCGGGTCTTCGTTGCAGAGCTGGAGGTAACGCTCAATGCGGCCGGAAGAGTGCTCCGGACCCTGACCGTCGTAACCGTGTGGGAGGGAGAGAATCAGCCCAGTACGCTGGAGCCACTTGGACTCACCAGAGGCGATGAACTGATCGATGATACACTGGGCGTTGTTGGCAAAGTCACCGAACTGGGCCTCCCACATGACGAGGGCATCGGGAGAGGTCAAGGAGTAACCGTATTCGAAACCGAGAGCACCAAACTCGGAGAGAGAGCTGTTGCAGATGGCAAAGTCGGCCTGGTCCTTGGAAAGGTTGCGGAGAGGAGTGTAGGTGGACTCGTTTTCCTGGTCGTGGAGGACGGCGTGGCGCTGGGAGAAGGTACCACGCTCAACATCCTGACCGGAGACACGGACATGGTGGCCCTCCATCAAGAGCGAACCGAAAGCGAGAGCCTCAGCGGTGGACCAGTCAATGCCCTTGCCCTCCTCAACGACCTTCTTCCTGTTGGTGAGGATACGCTTCAAGTTGCGGTGAACAGTGAAGCCCTCGGGAGCCTCGGAGATGGTGTTGGCAATGTGCTTGAGCTTATCGGTCTCGACGGCAGTGGGGAGATGAGGAAGGACCTCAGTGGCAAGCTCCTTGGGAGTCTTGAAGCCATTCCAGGCGGAAGTGAGCCATTCACGAGCAGTGGGCTGGTAGTCCTTGGACTTGGCGAAGGACTCCTCGAGCATTCCCCAGACCCAGTTCTTGTGCTCCTCAATATCGGCCTTGGTAAAGGTACCCTCATCCAAGAGCTGCTGGACGTAGTGGGTCAAGATGGGCTCCTTCTCGGCAATCTTGCGGTACATGAGCGGCTGGGTGAAGCTGGGCTGATCAGTCTCGTTGTGGCCGTACTTGCGGTAGCAGACAATATCAATGACGACATCGCGCTTGAAGGTGGCACGCCAGTCGGCAGCGAGTTGGCAGACAAAGTTAACAGCCTCAGTGTCCTCAGCGTTGACGTGGAAGATGGGGGCATCAATGGACTTGGCAATATCCGAGCAGTACGGGGTGGAGCGGGCGAAACGCGGGTCAGTGGTGAAACCAATCTGGTTGTTGACAATCAAGTGGATGGTACCACCAGTGGCGAAAGCCGGGAGAGCGTGGAAGCCCATGGTCTCGTACACAACACCCTGAGCAGCGAAAGCAGCATCACCGTGAACGAGCACGCTCATAGCGGTCTCATGGTTCTGCTCATCGTTGTTGTAGTGCTGGATGGCGCGGGTTTTTCCGAGAACGACGGGGTCCTCAGCCTCCAAATGCGACGGGTTGGCGACGAGCGAGAGCTGGACGCGCTTTCCGGACGGGGTCGGACGCTCAAAGTTCATGCCCAAATGGTACTTGACGTCTCCGGAACCCTCATCACTGGGCTCCGCGGATCCGCTGAACTCGGAGAAAATGGACTCGTTCGGCTTCCGGACAACATTGGACAAGACGTTGAGACGGCCACGATGCGGCATACCAATGACAATATCCTTAACGCCGTGATCGACGGAGCGGTCAATGAGCGCCTTCATACCCGGAACAAGAGTCTCACAACCCTCCAAACCGAAACGCTTGTCATTAGGATACTTGGTGGCAAGGAAGCTTTCGAAAGAGCTGGACCAGATCAAGCGGTCGAGGATGCGCCTCTTCTCATCGCCAGTGTACTTGTACGGGGTAGGGATCTCGATGCGCTCACGGAGCCAATCGCACTGCTCGCGGTCCGGAATGTGAACGTACTCGACACCAAAGCTGCCACAGTAAATGCGCTCGCACGCGGCAATGATCTCGCGGAGGGTCATCTTTTCCCGCCCGTCCCTAGCGAAGCGGGGGAGGATACCCGGACCAAGAGTGAACTGCTCATCCAAATCGGCCTCGGAGAAACCATAATGGCTGAGCTCGAGCTCCCTCGGGGTCACGCCAGTACCGTGCCTGCTAGGCTCGGCCTCAGAACGGATTCCGAGGGGATCAATCTTGGCCTTGTGGTGTCCGCGGACCTGATAGGCGCGAACCAAAAGCTGGACCTTCAAGTGTTTCGTGACATCGGTGTTCCTGCCAATGTGGGCGCCGGGGACGAGGCTGGGAATGCCGCCGGTCGGGGTGGGGACGATGGTGGGGGGAGCCTGGAAGGCATCTTCGGGCCGGCCGTCGCCCTCCATGTTGCGGAAGTAGACCTGCCATGAAATGTGCACGCTCGACGGATCTTTCTTCCATGCAAGGTACATTTCATCGACATAGTTGGCGGTATTTCCAGTGAGGAAGGCATCATTGGGATCCTGTCAAAAACTCGAGAGTCAGCATCATCGACATGGCCATTTCCAACATTTTCCATCTCAATCTCCACACCCAAGCATCCCCGGAGCGGCCCGGTTCCCCCATCAAGCTTCCTCAACAATCATCTCCCAGCATCCCAGCACTCATTTCCTCGCAGACCCCGGTTGCCGCCCCACCCACACCCGCTCCGCCGAAGCAAACACCGGGGGATCAAAGCATCACTCACCACACCCCGCTTGTCGGCCTGGGCAGCATAGCTACGTTTTGAGCAGTGCACCAAGGCGAGTGGTTTCCGCAATGTCGAGATGGCGGTTGTTTTCCGTGTGGGGGCCGCAGTAGCAGCGGAGCCGGCGATGCGGCGGATGGAAGACCTCAGCATGATGAATCACCACCGAGGGATCGCAAGAAAAAAAAGAAAAAAAACTTCGATCGTCCGGTCGGAGTGTCAGCCGCAGCGGGTTTTCTTCTGCGAGCTAGTTTCTTCAGCGGAGAACGGCGGATTTACGAGACCGTCGTCGCGGGGAGGATGGTGGTGATGATGGGGAGGGTGGTGGTGATAGGTGTGATGGAGGAGGTTCTTTGGGGGGGCGATGACGTTCCTGCTAGGCCTGTGGTCTCGCTGGTTAGCACATTAGGATCCGCACTCTCCGTTGGGAAAAGGCTGTTGGCTGGGCAGAGCTGACGTTGGGACCACGCACCAAGTCTACACCGTGGATTTACACACACGGAGAGGCGTCTGGTTGGCGGGCGAGAGTGCGAAGGCAGGTAGGTGCGGAGGAGGGAAGGGGGGGAGGGAGGAGGAGAGGAGGCGGACTCTGGTGGGAGGAATGGGGATGGCGGGGATTCAGCTCACACGCCAGAGGAGAGCAGCAGCGGGGGATGGAGGAGAGAGGAAGGAAGGGGGAGAGATGCCAGGAGCAGAAGGAGGAGGACAGGTAGGATGACCCCCTTGAGTGGGTTGTTTGGATGGGGGAGGGGGGCTCAGCGGGAGGCTTCCGGGTTGCCGGACGGCTTATGTCACAGTGCGCACAGCGATGCTACCACAATGAAGTCTTCGGGTTTGCCAGAGTCGGATCTGTGCGAGCACGACTCCCGTTCTCCCGGACGCTTTGCCGAACGACTGTCCGGATCCGCGAGTCTCTCCTTCACTTCGATTAGTGGTCCCGGATGTTCACAGTCTGTTGTCTCCAACGTTTGTATTTTACTCCTTGTCCAACCTCTCGCCCACCAGCTCCATCACCCTTTCGGGCTTGAATAAGCCCTTCAGCATCCTGCCCGGTGTGTGCAACTGTATTCAAAGCCGAATCTAACCAGCCCCAGTACTCCCTATCTTTCTTCTGTACACACAGGTCATATAGGTATCTACCACGTACATACTCGCATCAATTAATTAATCTGGACACCTGTCAGACTGCAATATATGGTACAGCACAGCAGCGGTGCCCAAAGTGGCGGCAATGCTGCTGGTATTTTTGACATTTGTGGCTGCTGTCGAAACAATTCGCAAACGGTTGGGCATGCCGGAAAAAATTCACGCATGCAAGCGAACAAAAGGCAGCCGCCTTGAAGGGAAAAAAACGCAGGTTACTGAACAGGATCGTCGCCGCCGCCCCCCGCCGTTGAGTGAAAATTTGGTCGACCAAGTACGCGGTATACCGGTATATACGCGTAGAGAACCAGGAGAGTGATTTGTTGGAGCTAGAACATCGGAGCTCGCAACGGGGAGGAGACTGGGAAGGATTGGGCTGGGCCGTGATGGCCAGGCCAGGCCAGGCGCCCCGCAGCGCATGACCTCCATGGATGCCGCTGTCGGTGTCGCAGATGAAAGCTAGCTCAAGCCCTGCATCGAGACCGTCGGTTGGGTTAAATCCGTTGATTCATGGAGACACTGGATCCTTGTATGATTTGAATGGATCTGCTCAACATCATACTCGGCTGCATGACAACTGATCCTCGGGAGCGAATGGTTCTTCCTGGACAAATTGACGTAGAGAACCCGAAAGTCACCTGTTCTAGTGCTTTGCCGTAGAGTACACTGACTCAAGTTAAAACTGAGCTGTTCAATTTCCAGTCAGCCTGAATACAATACAACCAGCTCGGGCTTGAGCTCGGCAACGGCACTATCATGACACCGAATCACCACCCATCGGCATTCGCGGATCTAATCGAGTGGTATATGCACTGATCAACGCCCGCTCGGCCCGAGTTTGGTATATCCCGAGTCGCCGCTCGGATCCGATGGCACTTCGCTTCATCGAACGTCATCCCCCAGTACCGTAGACCTAGAAATAATTCGCTCCGGTCAGCATTCTATTCCCGGAATGAAGGACGGCAAGAAGGGATGCTCGAACCACGCTGGACTGTAGTGATGTTTGCTCGGGTCTCTTCCCAGCAAGGCGAGTTCCTCTAAAGTGTTAAGGATAGACTCAAACTCATCGGTCGCCAACAATGAAGAGTTGTAAAGGGATCTTGAGGGCGGTCTCTCACAGCGATATGCATCCGCTTTTCTTGGTCGTGAGTATACATTGCCCGCAGCATCATCTGTGATGAAAACAGCTGTGAGAGTACATGGCGAGTTGATCGACAAGCAAGCAGTGGTGAACAGGATCAAGGAGTAGTAAGATGTGGGGTTGGGTTTATCGATACTTGATTGAAAAGATCAATAATCTAGGTGTCAGGAGCGGAGAAGGTTGCGACGATGAAACGATGGGTGATGGGATGAAGTTGGGAGTGTAGACCGAGGGGGACGGGAGTGAAGGGATTCAGGTGATCACGTCACCATCCATCACTGCGCTTCAAGCTGTTTGAGCGATGATAATGTTATCGATTCTGGTTATCGTGGACTATAATAGGAGAGTAAAGTTTTTAGCTCACACTGTAATATATTCGCCAGCTTTTACAATACATTATATCAAGTTTGTTATGGCGGGATTGGCCAGAATGACATGTCACGTGATATACACTCAGCGTTCCAGATCCCCTCACTGCGCACGTTTCAAACACCACCTTCGTACTCACGCTCTCGCTGCTCATCTCGTTTGCCGCTCTTCCACTCCTTCTCAATTCTTCCCGCTGGGAGAATTCACTACACCCACAATAGTTTATCATAATGTCGGCCATATTCCCGTTCCCCGGGTCTCCCCAGCCTGCTATTCGAAGTTCAATGATCCCCCCCCCCCCCCACTTTCCCATGGAACCACCTCGCCCTTTAGGGTTCAGAAATTCCTGAAACTCTGGCTTCCCTGTAACCACACCAAATGATAACGCTTCAATAGTCGTCGGAGATTTCCTTAATAATACGGCGTATGTGTCCCAGGAGCTCACCCGCCTCCAGCATTAGAGCATTTTCTTCAATCAAATGACAGGTTATCTGAACATGTAGAACATAAGCAACCAGATGCTCTGGAGATCGACACGCTGACGTCTAACATTGCCGACGCTAAAAGGGCAATGGAGGCTTATACGGCGCAGTCCAAGTGAAAGTTGTCTATCAGTTGAAAGTGCTCAATGACTATCTTCAAAACGAATTGGACAAAAAATCGGATCCTATCCCCATGCAAAAGCTCGAGAAAACATTAAAGCTGTGGTGATCCATCAGCCAATGTATCCCAGCAACTTGTTCTTCAAGGCAAGGCATTCACCAGCGGAACTTCATATACACAACCTGAGACAGACCCTGAAACTGAAGTTGAAGGATTAAAGAGTTACGAGAAAAAAGAGAGAAGAAAAGAAATGATGGAGAAGAAGGGTAAACACGAGGATAGGCCTACAGAAGAGGGCACCATCCCGGGCCCGAATAAGTCCCTTTTCAGGCTTGTCCAAACCGGATACCATGGAATTTCGTCTCGATTCAACAGCCCCCGCATACATAGCGAGCGCGAATGTTATCGGCCGGGCCGCTCTGACAGAGATCGAACCTCAGATGGATAATTACGAGTCTGAGGGAAACGAAGACACAGATATGGACACGACTCATCCATTGGCACTTCCCGCCTCATCGTCATCCGTTTCGATGGCACCACCACAACCGTTACCACCATGGGATTTGCAACACGAGCATTCACGGCCTTGTTTGCCTCCGTTGTCAGAATCGGCCCAAGGGGGCTTTTCAGCGTCTAAGAGCGGGAGAGACATCAACTGGAATGATGTCAGCACCGATGCCTCTGACACCAAACAGAGACGCAGGCGAAGGCGATCTCGTGGTAGAACCATTCGCGTTTCCTCAATTAATCGCCCCCGACATGAAAACCATCACCGGTCTTCAGAAGGCCCGTTTGAGGGGTTCAAGAAGAACTGTTAACCATACATCACCTGCGGCGCTGTATGCAAGCACTGGTATAGATATTTCTCCGTCCTTACCTGTACAACCTTCATATGCGTCAAATCTCCCCATGCAGGCTCCGCATGCTATCCACAGGACTCAAATTGATCCTGCCCCACAAACAGCCCCCCTTAATGCTCTTCGAAGGTTGTTACAGATTCTGACATCAATTCAATAGCGCTATTTGATCCAAGAGACGACAAAGTAGTTTCTCAAACCACAATCTTCGTATCGCTTCTTCTTCCTATCCAATCTGTAACCGGGGTAACCAATTCTAATTTAGTGCGCATCAAATTTGACACTAACAGAATGAACGACTCAGATCTATTTAAAAATATTAAACAGGTTATTACATGATTAGGGAAGGCTGGAGAGCGCGATGGTTCAGCTTCAAAGGTGTGCGGGACATCGCATTTACCAACGTGAGTATACCTAATTTTCTTGTCACGAGCCTACAGCTTATGCTATTTGTCAGTTTCGCTATTCCTCCGTTGATGAAATACATCGCGACATGGAGTTGGGCCATCATCATCCCAGAAGAATCGAGGTTACAGTTCAACGCGTCATCGTTGAACCTGACATCCATATCCCGAAGAACCATCTTATGGGTTTTAGGAAGCCAGGTCCCCTTGGTTACCATCGGTTTGGATTGAAGCAATGAGAAAACTGTCTAATCTTCCAGTCACCCGAACGTATACGTCAAGCCCACCATCGACAGAGGGATAGAAACCAAGCATGACGGCTTGCTTCTTGTGGAGGGATGGATCTTCAGCCGGATGTTCTGGACCGGGTTGATCGTGATTCTTATTGGGGTTGCCGCTTTTGCTGCTGCAACCAGGTTGGGCGACTTAGATATGGCATTAGCTGTAGTTCAATGCTATTCGGGGGTCATTGCTATCGGATTATCCCTCATAACGGTGTTGGATTTTGCAGACTCTAACCGTTAGACCCGACTTTCAATCTTTGGAGTTTTTTTTTCTTTTTTTTTAAAAGTTAGCTGATCAGCGGGCATGGCATGCGGCGTACGTCACGTTCATGTATAGTATTACAGTTGCTGATGTATTATGACAAAAAGGGCATTGATTAATCACTCTTCTTCCTCTGCTCATCTGTCCCAGGTTTAAGCCTCTCTATCGGGAATGTACCTTGAGGTATCTCCAAACTTTCTCTTCCATTCCGTGAAACCAAATCTCTTGGAGTACATCCGTTGAAAACTTGGCGAAGAGCATAGTACAGCGCTCCCAAAGTTAGGAACTCCACCTCGGACACAGAAGCGGCCCCACCATCAAAAAACCACTGCAAACCTGAATCAAAAATTTATTTCCATCTCATACCGCACCGCAGTTCAAGACCGCCGATGCACTCTAAGCCCCACAATCCCCGCTTACCGCCAGTGGTAACTCGGAACTTGAAGCCCTATTCGCGAGTTTAAAGGATATCGACGCAGTTCAGCGCCGACAAGGTCAACAACCCGCCCTATACACCCGAGATTTTACCAGTCAGTCATCTACACATATCCCCACGATCCGCACTTCCCTCCCTCAGCTTTTCTTTTCCTCTCCCACCCGCCAATCGGAAATTCAGCTTCAGATGATGCCACTTACAATCGTAGTCGGGTTTCCATACTCGCAGCAGAAGTTGCCATCCACTGGGTCACGCAATATCATCAGCATCTCTTTCCACACCACCATCTCAATCTCCATATCCGTCCTCACCCACATCCACACCCTCATCGAGAAAAGTAAAAACTGGAGACATACGGTTTATCAAACACGACAGCAAATTAAGCCCCAAAATGCCGTTGCTGCAGTTGGACCGGAACCCGTCCTTGCTGTCGATTTTGCAGTTGGGGGAGTCGCCGGTGGTAGGCGCGCTGAGGGTTGGGAGGATGAGGAGGGGGGCGAGGAGGAGGGTGTGGAGATGCATTGTTGTTGTGGTGGTGGGGGAGTTGGTGGGGAGAATAGAGTTGAGGGGGTTGGAGTTGGAGTTTGATGTTGAGTGGAGGAGGTGGAAAGTGTTGCTGAGTGTTGGAGCTGGAGAATGGGGGATAAAAGAGGAGGGAGGGGGGTTTATATATCCATCTCCGTCTCCATCTTCCTCTCCAGCTCGATGGTTACGGCGATGAACTTGGAAACGAACACAAAGAGGAGGAGGAGGAAGCCGCAGCTACGTCAACCTCTTTCTCCATCTCCGTCATCGTCAATCGGTCGATAGAGGTGTAGCATACACTCATGGAAGTGGAAATTGATTCGATCATCGCAACACAAAGTACAACATCATACGGCCTCTTAAAATCGGAATACATAGTGGGATAATCATATTCCTGTTCATGGGGCGGACCTGAATCGGTGGGACTTGTCGTCGAGGCATCGTCATCACACGGGTATCTGCCGCTTTCGGATGTGTGAGTCGGCGGTGGTGACTTGCGATGGGATAGAAAACGATAGAAAACCGTGGGTATTAAGGAAGGAGGGAGAGTACCATGTACAGATGCCCCAGAAAGGGAGATGACGTGGAGATGTGGATGCGGCGATTAAAAGACTACCGTTTGGGAGTTGAAGATTGTTACTTTCTTGTAACTATTTGAATGAATTCATGAAGTAACTACACTCCAAACCCATATTCACTTCAAGTCGGGAACCAACTATCTATCTCTCATCTCCTTCTCCTTATCAGGCCTTGACCCACTAACTCGCGGTACACTCGAGGAAAATGTTAAACACCGTCCGCGTTGGAGACACGTACTCTACGGATCACACTTCCGACGCGATGAGACGAGACGAGACGAGACGGGTACTTGCACAACTGACATCATGGCCACTGACTGGGTGAATCTGCAAGTTATTTGGATAAGTACCACATGACCACGATCCTCTAGGGATCTTGGACGACTCCTTGCATTGCAGCATCAGGTAGTCTTCAATGTTGTTGGTATGATCATGTTAACAACGAGGAGAGAGTCGAGGGGTGGCCGGATGAGGAATCTGATGTGCGCGATCCGTCGAGATCCAGGGATTGTAAAGGAGATCGGGGCGGAACATGTGGCGGTGGAATGGATCAGGAAGGAGGGGGGAAGTGAAAGTTGGATACAGTGCTATCGACGACCAATATGCGGCAGTGATGTCGAGCAGCTAGAAGTTACCAGTGCATGAGTCTAGGGCAAGTAGGTCATTGAAATAGCAACACTATCACAGTGCGAAGTGCATTCACTCTACTAGACCCAAAAATCGGGAACAACAGTACAACTTCGGATCTTCCAAAAGCTCTGTACGCGGGATGTTCAAGGTGTCCAAGGTCTATTAATTTACGCTACTACGTAGACACTGCCATGTCCTCCAAGTCACAGCGCGATCTATTCAGTCTATTCTCAGGCTTACCCCTCAAAGCGACGCTTCTCCCAACGCCACTTAGCCTTCCATTATACCAATCCATACTCTCTACACCACCTTCCTCATCCCTACCTCGCAATCCCCATCTCCGCCAACACACCCCTCACGCCCCTTCCCCCCTCCCCACAGCTCCCCCACCGCCTCCTCTCCTCAACATCCTTCACCCACACCATCCCAAGCATCCCAAACGCATTCGCGCTAACACCATCCACTTCCCCCAATCGCCGAGGCACTAACACCATCCAGGAGGTCGTAAATATTAGGTTGTAGCCGCGGATCTCGGGGTGGCGGGTGCGCGCGGTCGTGAGGAGGGTGATGTAGGTTTCGTATAGCGAGGAAGAGGATGGGGGAAGGGGTGTGTGCAGGTAGTGGAAGGGAATTGATATCGCCGATGTCGTTGGTGTTGGTGTTGGAGGGAGCTGGTCCGGCCAAAGCGTGAACTCCGCTCCCGCCGCCGAGGAGGACGAAGCGGGGGGGATGGGAACAAACTGAACATGGCGATGAGCCTGTGAACACCCCGCCTCCAGGCCGCAGTTGTAGGCCGCTAAAAACCGTCCTCCGCCACGACAATCAAGGGCGTTGTTTCCACTGGACTCCAGTGCTTGCAATACCCGCCAAGACATGTCGATATCCACATCGAGGAGATCATGGTCTTGCCGTTCAAAGGTGTTGGTGAGTAGCAGCAGCTGTGGACGGAGGACCGAGAACTTGTTCACGATTAAGGTGTGGTGTGGTGGGAGGGTCGCGACGATTTCGGTTGGGGAGGGCGGGAGGAAGGGGTTGTGGTGTTTTGGTGGGGGTTGTGGTTTTGTGGAGTCTGAGTCTGAGTCTGAGATCCCTGGGGACGAATCGGGGGCTGGAGTTTTGGGCTGCTCAAAGGGGTCCCGGGAAAATGGTTTTGGCAGCAGTGCAGAAGTAAGCCGAAACTGGACCTACAATGGCACGAGTCATGTCAGTATACCACACACTGCTCGTAGCAAGGTCTCTTTGAGTCTCTGAGAGACTCCTCCCTTTGGGGGTTCAAACATACCTTGAACCCATCCCCCACATCCACGACCTCCGGAATCGAGTCCTGCCACAGTATCTCGCCCTTAGAGACGAGCTCATCAAAGACTGTTATCGTTTTCTCGAGGAGCTTGTCGAGAGAGGCGGCGACAATTTCATCATCATCATCGCCGTCGTCGGCAACAATTGAACTGAGTGTTGCATGTGGCATCGCAATAACCCTCAGCTTCTCCCTCACAACCGCCTCCAACTTCTCCCTCTCCCTCTCCTTCTCCCTCTCGCGCTCCACCTCCACCTCCCCTGGAGTGCACGCAATCGGTGTAGGCGGAAACCGGATTGGGGCCATGTTTTGCTCCCAAGTCTCTTCTACTACGTAGTAGGCGCTCGCTTGCAATATGTAATCGATTTCAATCTCTCTCTCGGTGTATCGGTGTGCAGATATCGGTGTGTAACGGGTTTATCCTTTTCTCTCCCCCAATCACCGCCTATTTATCCCCGTCCCGCGTACCACCAACCTGCTATCCTCACCGTCGTTTTCCGTGCGTCACGTCGCTGCTCGTGGGGTTGATGGACCAAGTTGCTCTGCTGTTGCTCGGTCGTCTGATTGTGAGGGATCAACTTGTACTCGTTTGGGATCGGGCTGGGACGGATTGGATCGATGGCGGAGGGATTAATTGAATTGGATTCCCCTAATAAATAGCAGCGGCGGTGGTATCGATTGAAGAGGAGGAGGAGATGGTGGTAAAGGCTGGAACGGGAGTATCGAGGAGGGAATAGATTGGGATGCAGGAGATCCGGACGAGTGATGTGTGACGTGTGCGGCTGCAGGACGTCCCCGGTGGCGTTTGCTAGTGTGCAGAAGAGGATTAGGTAAGCAGTAGATCATTGGATATTTGGCGTGAGGAGGATGGAACTGTAATATCAAGTATGTAGACGATGGTATAATGTGGTGTAATTAAAGTCTATATGACAATGACCACAATCAACAATACGATATATCCATCCCGAGTCTATTTCTCTCCACCTCACCAGGGTAGTTATCCCATCAAATCTAACACACAACCCCCACTCCCCAGCACGATGCTTCCTCACCTCTCCTCCCCCACCCTCATCCTGGCCAACTCCCACAACACCGCCATCTCAGGCACCACGTTCCCCTCCGGACTAACATGCACATCATCCCGCCACCCGCCACCCCAAACCCACTCATGATACGGCCAGACCTCTACCTCCACCTCCGCTTCTCTCCCCTTCAACACTCCCTTCCTCACGCCTTCCATCTCGCCCTTCCCCAGTTCCCCCGCAAATCTCCCCACCGCCTGCACCTGCGCTCTCCGGAACGCCGCAACCCGATCCCGATGCGTTGCGCTCCACTTGACACGTTTCTCCCAGTGCTCCTTCGGGAGCCCGTCGAGCTGGAAGCCTGGGTACATATTGTACTGTTGCGGTTCATGGAGGGTGAGGAAAGCGAGTTTTCGGGCTTTGGGATGGGTCGTGAGCGCGGCGGCGAGGTAGGTGCTGAGACGGGATTCGTAGAGCGTGAGGAATTGGGTGGGAGGGAGGAGGGGTTGTGTGCTGAGTTTGGTGGGTGGTGGGGTTGACGGTTGTGTGTGTGCGAGGACCCAACGCTGGTACCAGGGGAGATCCCACATTCCGGTGCCCATGATGATGAGGTCGACGGAAGAGGCGTGGAAGTCGGGGGCGTGAGAGGCAGAGAGGATGCGGGATTCCGCGCGCCAGGTGTGTGGAGGTCGGGTGGAGGAGAAGGCGACGGAGGGATGGTGGGAGAGGAAGGTGGTGTCGATTTCGGAGGTGGTGAGGTACTTGGGAGAGTCGAGTTTGGGGTCTTCTTGAGGAGTATCCGGATTGGTGTCGGAGCGACGTTCGATGTTCTGGCCATCCTCATTTTCCCCATCGGAAGTCGTTTGAGCGTTGTTGGTCAAGGCCTCCGCTTCCTCACTGCCCCCAAAGTCTGCAACCCCAAACACATACACATTCAGCAACCTCAACACTCCCACCTCCTCCTGTTTTCCTTCCCCATCCAGTCCATCATCCTTGATCATCAACCTCACCATACACTCATGTCTCTTCTGCAAATCCTGTGCGGACCAATAACCCTCCACATCCTCCATGGCCGTTACAGTCCCCCCCAACATCTCACACAAGTCCGAAAACAAGAACCTGATAATAGAGTCCCCATAAAAGACGACCGTCCTATTCCCCCTCCTCTCCCCATTCTCCGGCAATATCAACTCCAGAATCCGCTGCATATCTGCCCGAATCTTTACCTCTTTCTTCTCTTTCCCCTCTCCTTCGGGTATCGTTTTCTCCTCTACAATCACGCTTTCCATCAACTTCTTCCCTGAATCACTACATTCTTTCTTCCCACTAATCCGTAACTCTTGCCATTTTCCAATCCCTGCTACCACACCGGCTCGGAAGAAGGGGTTACATTCCGGACTCCCAAACGCGTCGAGTTCTGCTGGCGTAGACTCCCGGGAAGACCAAAACTGTGGTCGTGTGGAGAATCGTGGGATCGTGTCGTATCGTGGGAGAAGGAAGAGCAGTGTTATTGTGATGACCGCGAGCGGGAGGAGGAGGAAAGCGGGGCGGAGGCGAAACATGGTTGATCCTCGAGTCGAGTGATGTTGGTAGCGGGATTACGGGCGTGATATCGTGAATGATGTGTCTGTTTGCGCCGAGGACTTGAATCGACAGGACTGTCGAGATCTCGATGCGGACTGGTTAAACCCCTGTACCACTCACCCAGCAACCACAGAATCGGTGAGATCAAGGTGCAGCGGAACTAACAATATCCCACCCCAAGGCTAGATCCCCAAGCTCAGCAGATTCGTCAACCCTCTCTCGCCGTCGTATCGTACATATATCGTCTTGTATCGTCTCGTCCACCACTGAAATCTGTAACCGTCGCTGTCGTTGTCGTCGTTGAATGCAAGAGAACAGGAGCAACACGTCTCCGCGTGTCGATGAAAGCTTTGAAACGCGGTTCGAAATGGGTGGGAATTATCCGTGGCGTTCTCGTTAGCTGTCTTGGGGATCGACACTGCCAATCCCGCCAGTGATGCCGGAAGCCGTGGAAGCGAGCTTTATGCCGGGGGCATGGAACATGGGGAGTAGTCGGGGAGAGATGGAGATGGGGTGTAAGTGTAGGGAGGAAGAGAAGGAGATTGAGGGCGATTGTTTCTGGTGAGGAATGATCAGGAATGGTGAGAAGTGGGTAGTCTGTAGGCCGTGGAACTGAGTGATGGGGTGTGGGCTTAGATAAGAAAATTATCTTTAGATTTGAGTAAACCACGTGTGGATTACTGTATTCGACGATGAATAAGTTAAGCGTTTGTGGATCTTACAGTATTCATATCTCTGATGATGAATTTGTAGGAAAGAAAGGAGAGCGCAGCCACATGTTCGTGAGGACAACTGTGGCTTTAACAAATGAATAGACTGGTCAGTTCATAGATCCTTAAGATTTTAGGTGTCATTAAGACCACTCTAGATTGTCATTGAACGTAATATTGATAAAAAGCTATAGTGTTCATTTCATGGACTGAGTCGGGTTGTCCTGCCATCATGAGCTATCACTAAGCTCGCCTTGATATCATTGCTCTCCTCAGGCACTTTGGCCTCGTGCTCGCCTCGCCTTCGTCCTTCAATTGTCATACCATCTCGTATCATCTCCAATCCTCGATCCATCTTCATACCACCGTCTTGTCGGGCTACAGAATGCATGATGTCCCATTTCTGCTTCTCCTCCTGGTCTCCGGGCCGTACCAACAGATCGGTCGTCAAGGTCAACGTCTCGCAGTTTCAATCCTCTCATCTCGGCTTGGCGTCGTCTCCATCATATCATCGCACTGATTTGTCTCATCGCGCCATTAAAATCACGGTTCTGGTCTCCAGATCTGGATCGAGCTCGGACATTATCGCTCCCGGCGCGGAGGGATCTCGGTTCGGCGAAACTCTGAAGTATTATACCGGGGCAGCCTGTGTTAGGATGGGATATCTCAGGTGAGTTTTCTGTAATCACCGCGTGATGCTCGCTATTGCTAACGGATTCCAGAACTGCGCATTCTCATGACATGCTATGTCCGACAGACTATCACTTCCGGTCATGAATGGCTGTTTCGTTCTTCGAACTTCATATCAGATGGCTTGCTTCTTCGACCTCAGGATGAGGTCCTCAATGTTCATGGGTGCGAGCTTGAGACATCATGTCAATAGGCATCATGTGCTGGTGTCACTGCAATCTCGACGGGCGCTTGGTCGTGAGGATTCGAACGTGATGACCAACCCATGTCAAATCCTGGCCTGCGCGTGGTAATGTGACGATTCCAGCTGGAGAGTGGGTGACGTTGGGACAACATGGCACAGCCATGCTTCCATCAACCTGGAAACAGTTTTCAGTGCCCACCAGAACATGGTCTTCAGATGTCGGGCCATCGAGTTGTTCCGAAAACATTACGACAGCACGCATTATCGGAAGTCTATCGGCATTCGAAACTTTCAGCATGGCCTTGCATCTTTGACTATGGAAAGATTGGAACTGCCGGGTTCAGCCCTGGATCCATCGATGGTTACAACACGTTGACAGGAAGTGTCAGCCACTTCCGTTCTTGCAGGGACAGGGTCTGCGGATAACCTCACAACGGTCGACGGTTCCGCACATCTAACACAGAATCGAAAGTTCCATGGCCTCAACGGCTGCGAGGGCCACACGCCTAATCTGATCGCGCTCACTCGGTTAAACTGTTGTTCCTCACCTGCAGTTTCATCCGTTTTCAACCGACGACGAGCGCTTGTGATCTGAATTTGTTGATTGCGACCTGTGAGGTCTTCAAAGGTCAACTCCTTTGTGATACGGAAACTCTCCCACTACACAGATTTCTGAATCCAGTGTCCCTTCGGTTATCCATTGCAGCGCTTTACCTCGCTCCTATCCGGATGTAGACGGCTTGAAGGAAGGGATTCGGCGGCCGTCGTGACCATGACCCGACTGAAGTGTCGTGGTGGAGTGATATACTAGCAACTGCAGTTTCTAACGAGATATGAAGGTACATACCGATATGCCCTCGGAAGTCTTTAGGCGTTGCAAGCAGTATATGCACTGGAATCAGTGAAACCCGGAGTAACGTGTGGAGGTCTTGGGAAAGCACATGCTGCGTTGGTATCAACTCCGCTCACTGAAGCCGATGAAGACTGTTCCAGCAATCCGGGTTTGTTGTGTTTTCGTCACCCTTCTCAACCAGGCACGGACCTAGCGTGGATGTCGTTTACCTCCCGCCGCTAGCAACGGTATCAAACGCCAAGCGGGAAAATCATGCCCCGGCTTCGTCTACCTACCTCTACTGCAATTATCACATACCAACCATAGAAGCCTGTAGGTACTCTAGTCCGATAAAGTTTGTGTTGCTGGGAACTAAACGCTACAGGAAGTCTTCATGCTGCATGAATTCATCCTTATAGCCATTCTCGCAGTGGAGTGGAACTCCAGCGTGGGGGAGAAGCCACATTACTATGAATTTGACATCCTCGTACAGACTTTGATTTGGTTGCGGCATTACACCACTATATGGATTCATGTTGAGACGCTTTCAAAGCTGTCCTACCATTTGCTTTTTTGAATCCGGCCGACTGATGCAGCCCCTACATGGACGTCGCAGACGGTCTCCCCGGAGGTGGTGATATTGGACCTGCGCTGTGGGCCTGGCCTGCCGCAGAGTACAGTATCTTGCGACCTGGTCCACCCACCCTCCCCGTCACCATAGCGGTTCTGACGGACCCGGCGGGGTTAGCATGTGCGCAACCCCGTATAAATACACCCAGCAAGAAGTTCAAGTGGGTTCAGGAAAGCAACATCATATCAACGGTCCAACTTTCATCTTATTCGAACACATCTTTCTTTCTCTCGGTTTTAACATCATTCCAGTCCCAACCCAGCACACACACACACTGTCTCTCTCTCCCGTAACCAGGTTTCCCGTTGTCTTTGCACGCTCGCGTACCCGGTTTCTCGCTTCTCACTTGCCGGCCGCCCGTTCTTTTACGCCTGTAAATCCACGGTAGTTGCGAAATACGGTCCGCCACACGCGCGCCTACACCATTCGACAGTACCGTACCACAACATCGACGACGACTCGAACAGATATTGGGATAATTGCCGTGTTGAACTACGCACCTTCCCTCTCCTGCACCAGAGCACCATCACGTGGGTAGATCGCAATGTGCGATTACGAAAAAGTTATTTATGGCTGCGGTACGTATTTTCTTCACCCAGTGACATGCAATTCAAATCCTAATGATACTGTTTTCAGGACATTTCAAATTACTCGTCAAGGGCTGGTGTCCACAATACGTAAGAAGTGCGGGAACGAAACGGTGCGGTGTGCATGTAGTCGGAGAGGTCCAGAAAGGGAGCCAGCCGTGTTCAAGTGAGTGGTTTTTTTTTTCCCGCTCCCCTCGCTCTGTCAACATTGATGCAGTGAAAAACGCGAGTTTTTTGATTACGGGCGAAACGTTGACTTAATATCAGGCACGTGTGGTCATCCCAGTTATTAGTCAATGGAGGCTTTTGGACGTTTCACCATCACCACCACCGACTCTGCTATCGTATCTCATTAACACTGGGATGTGTGTGTGAAGCCACGCACCCGACTACTGCAGTTGCCTTCCTATAACGTTTATGACGACCTTATACTCGATACCCCGACTCGAATAGATTGTTCGATATTACCTATTTATCATCTTCCGTCACCATCCACCTGTACTGCAGTCCCGAAGTTGGGTATAGACATGTCGATGTCCTGCACTCTCTCTACTCGACATGTCACCGGTGCGGCGGACCGGACCCTTGCCTACACGGCACTGGTAACGGCATCATCGTTTCAAACGACTCTCCGACACCCGCGCCCGCCCTTCTGATATGACCTCATTTATGACGAGACCGACCGACGACATGCTGACATGGTTGTTGGTTGATGTGTATATGATGCGATACGATGGCATTTGGAATTTTTTTTTTTTGTTGAAACAGCTCTCTCCACCACCACCACGACGCTTTCTCTCTCTGGCTCGACTTCCTCTCTTCTCTTCTCTTTCTTGCTTGACCTCTCTCGGACTATCTCTCTCTTTTTCTATCTGATACGGGAATCAAACCGTATCAATCGTTTTCGAAGAAAAAAGTTTTTGTCTTTCTTTCCTATCTACTCTTAATTGCATGCTTTCATGGTCACTATTGCGGTCCCTGTTGCACCGGTGTTGCGCGTGACATCGAAGTCGCTGTCTGTCATGTTCCGATCGCATGGTGTGGCTGTGGCTTGATTTCTCTTCCTTCTGTCCTTCTCACATTGTCCGTCCCGCTCGTCTGGGCCGGATAACTGATACCTAATCTCCCGCCGTCACCGAGACTGGTATTCGGGTATTTTTATACGTATTCTCCACCCGGTATTGCGGTACCTCATCCCCATCTTATCCGCCGAAGGGGGGGAGGGGTATCGCGGATATAGTAGAATGATGGAGTACAAAGGACTATACCGATTGTCGGGAGTTGGAAGTTTGTTATCGGCGATACGGTGCAGAGCGATGAGAGGTGGAAGGAGTAGAAGGGGATGGTGATGTGTGTACAGTATATAGATGGATGCAAAAAATAGATTTACGTGGAATAGATGGAAAATATACAATATAGAGTTTCTGGCGATGGGATTAGCGCACGAGAGCCCCGGGGTTCAAGGATGCTGGTAGTCGTTGGTTGAGGACGGAGGAAGAGGTCCTCCGGAGATACTCGGTGAATGGGGGGATATGTGAAGCTCGCATTCGGAGTTTTCGGATAACTACGCATTGTTGATAAACCTCGTGTATCCCAATCCGTGGTGTTCCTGTCCGTCTGTCCGCTGCATATCAGATCCGCTGTTGGGCGTGGCGTATGGAATGATATTGTCGGTATCGTAGAGTGTTGGGAAAATGGATGTTGAGGATGATTTTTTAAAAACCGAGCGATTAAGGATAGAATATCAACGAAGTAGTTAATTATTATTGTTTGGGTATCGAACAAATGCCAGCTACTCAAAGTTCCGAATCACCTCCCCGACTCCCGTCTCCTCGGCAATCCTCACAATCTCCTCACTCACAACCAAATCCATAACCGCCACACCAACACACTTAAACACGACATTCCCCAACCACCTCTCATCTCCCACACCCAACTCTCCCTCCCTCTGCACCCTCTCCACAACCTCTGCCACCTCCTCCACCTGCTCCCTCGCAATCCCACTCTTAATCACCTCCCCACTCTCCACAAAACACGCCTCCTTCCTATCCACACACACGCTCCACCCTTCCCTCACCAACAACCCTGGCTCAACCTCCACCATATCCTCCCTATAGCTCCCAATCAAACTCACATACCTCCCCCTCTTCTCACCCTCCACCACCCACTCCACCGGCACCACCGGCTCCGTACTCGGCGTACAACAAAACAGCGCCTCCGCGCTCTTAACCTCCCTCTCCAGCTCCCCGCGCTCCAACGCACGATACCCCGAGATCTTGATCCGCGCCTTAACACTCTCCGAGCCGGAGCGCGTATAGATCCCGACGTCGAGCTCCTCCGCCATACACCCCGCCGCCCACGGCAGCAAGCGGAGAACCCACTCCGCCTGTTTCCCCGCGCCGATAATCACAACTTTGCGTACCCTCACCCCACGCTGCGTGCGCGCGCGCACGAGGAGGAGCGAGGTTAATGCGGTTCGGAATGCGGTGATTTCGGAACCAGAGAGGACGGCGAGGAGGGTGCCGGTGTGCGAGGAGTGGAGGGTGATGGTGGCGTTGGGGGGGGAGTTAAGCGGGAGGGAGACGGTTTTGAGGGAGGTTGTAGAGCGTTGGGTGCATGGCATGAAGAGGGTGGTCGTGCCATGGGGGGTGGTGGTGGAGGTGCGGTGTGGGGAGGTGGAGGGTGTGAGGAGGCCGGTGAGGAGAGTGTGGGAGAAGGTGGGGAGATGGGAGGGGTCGGTGAGTATGGTGTGGATGGTGGTGGAGTTGAGGATGAGAGGCATGGTGGGCGGAGGGGAGCTGTCAGAGGTGATGGAGCTGGGTGGTGGTTGCGGGGGTGATGGGTTGCGTGTGTGACATCGCAAAACATGGATTCTCACCCGTTGGAGATGTCAGTTTTTCTAACCCACCGAACCAAATTCTCCACTCCCGTTTAGCATAAAAGGTGCACAGTGGAATTTTCATCACGTGCCCACAGGGGAAACTCTGACAGCCATGAAACCGGAAACCCGTCCACCCAACCACCCCACCATATCAGTTTCATTGCCTCCCCTGACCGGCCCTCCGCATCAAGTCCGTCTCTCTCACTTCGTACAACAGTAGCTCCATTAATAAAAATATATATAGCTTCTCATACTCCAACACAGTATACATTCCTCCTCCTCCGTCCGGCCATTTCTGATCCAGTTCTTTACCATCGTCTCCCATCCGTCTACTTTCAAACTCCCTATAACCATTGACCTCGAACTCGCCACAGTAAGTCTGATGAGGTTCAATTACTTCATATAAAGCATTAATGTGTTCCTCTGGAGATGAGGAAGGTAAGTTATCGGAGATACTGTGTCAGGATCATGGGTGTTACCCAATACTCTACTCTGATGTGATGTCAAGCGCCAGAATAAAGCATGTGTTATCACTCGTTTCAAAAAAATTTAAAAAAAAATTTTGGAGCGAACATTAACACATAGCCGGCTAGGATCTTACCTAGCTGGGCCTTGGGTGCTTGACTTCACCCAGTAAACTTGTAATTTCACTTTGTGATCTCTGGAAGGGGCAGTGCAAACAGTAGTTACTAGTATTTCCTCTCCTGGTCTGCATACCGACTACGGACTACTGACTGGTACTAGTAGAGTACGACAAGTCCCCAAACGACAATCGCTGGTGCAATCATCACAAACACAAACAGAACTACACAAGGCCTAACCTGGGCACAAGACAACAACGATACACTGCACCTAACCATCACCTATCCCGCCTAATCCTTTTCCAAGTCCAAGTCTCGCCGCCTAGTGTGCAACCGAAACATGAAGCCCCGAGTTAGCACACACATCCGACAATTCTAACCCTCATAAGCCCTCCCATGTTCTTCCAACATCTGCTCACAGTACGCGGCCGCGCTCTCAAGGTCCCAAGTACACTTGTAAAGCGCGTAAACGACCCTGTCAGCAGGGACCTTATTTCCGAACCTCTTCCTGAGCGCTTTAATCGCAGTCTTCGTGTTCGGGTCTTCAGCCAACGCAACCATGAGTTCTTTGCGCTCCATGGGGGACCAGTCCACGGGACCATGGATGCTGTCTGACATTGCCGCCGCCGATGAGATTCTGGGAGATGCGGGGGGGACTTTGGATGTCACTGGGGACGGGGGAGGGTTGGTCGGAACCTGAGACTTGGGTTTTGTGCCGCCCAAGATTGCCTGTGCATCAGCTTCGTTGGCTGGGCTCCAATTGATGATGACCTCACGCATCGACGCCGGGTCGAGGTTGGGGTAAAGTTTGCGCGCGAGATCGCGGCGACGGGTGGTCTCTGCGACTGTAAGAGAGGAGGAGGAAGTAGGTGCAAGTACAGCGGGGATCCGATTTTCGGCGGAATGAATCTTGGTGTTGATTTTGAGGGCTTCACGTTCCATGGAGGGGCTCGAAGATTTCTCCAGGATGTTGGTAGAAATCTCATTGAGTTTGGAGTGATTCGGCTTTGTATTGACAGGGGTGGAACTTGGTGAAATAGGAGGGGACTCTTCCGTGTTGCTCCCGTTGATCTTGCTGTTTATGGAGGGCATTTCCTGAACCAGTTCGGACGGGGTTCCAGCATAGGAATAAACATTGAGAAGACGGCGGAGCTTGTACTCAATGGATTCAAGGCACCTTGGGTGGTCGTCGAGGACGCGAACGTGATTCGCAGAAATGATCTCTGGGATTGCAGAGAGCGGGATCTCAATATGATCCAGGTTCCTCGAGAGCAAACCCGCTGCATAGAACTTCTGAAGAAGAGATATCATCATCAAGGCACCACAGCCAGGATGGTTCTCGGCACAAAGAATTCCAGGGGACTTTGTATAAATCTTGTGGATGAAATCTTGGAGATTCGCCTTGAAATTATCGACACCGCCACAGCGACGCGAATTGAGTTCCTCTATTCCCGCTGTCAGCATCGCCCAAAATTCACTCTTCATTAAAATAAACAAAAAATGAACCAGCAAAGTTTGTTCATAAATTAAAACCGGCAGAAGGAGGAAGAAACTTACCAGTCATCATCTTATACTGACTCCCGGCCAGACGCTCAAAAATCATCACCTCGGCATCGCTCATCTTATCCCACAACATCTCGAGGACATCGTTGAGGACCACTCGCAACATATCTTCCTGATTGAAAACCTTCCCAATGAGAGCCCACTTCTCCCAGTCATTAGGCTTAGCCGCCTCCCACTGGCTAAGAGTGAAACCGATCATCCATACTCTCGGCCAAGGTCCCAACGCCCTGACGCATTCCCATTCCTTTGCAACCATGGCAAGCTCGTTCAAGAGGTCGATGGAGACCTCCTGACCCGGGACGAAATCGGTCTTGAAATGGAAGATATTCAGAAGAATAGCGATGGCCTCATGCGAGCCATTAATAGTGACCGGTTTAGTTGGCTCAGCCAGCAAACGGGCGAAGAAGGGAGATGCAAGACTGAGAGCTTTGCTAGAAACGCGGAAGCGCTGACCACAGTGAAGAATGAAGTCTCCCTGGGGGTCGATGATGTGGTCGTAGGAATCGGTGGAGTGGGTGGAAACCATAATGAATGTGATGCGGAGAGTGGGTTGACGATAGAGAGAGATGATAGGGGAGAGTAAGAGCCGTGGATGAAAATTCTCGCTGGTCGTTAAGTAAGAGTGGATGGTTATGGGAATGAGGGCGCTGAGAGGGATGAAGGGGGAAATGGGTGGGAGGACATTCCACCGTCACAGTGGTTCATACATTGGTACTCGGCTGCACAACCCAATTAAAATTTTTATTGGTCTCCGTAACCTCTCTCACTACAGAGGCAATGCCACCATGGGAATGCATGAACAACAGTGGAACAGCCAGCTGTAGCATCAAAAGACCATGTGTATTCATATCCCAGGTCTCACTTGATAATTTCCACTCTTGACTCGAGCCCGGAGTCACAACCGCCGAAGTTCAGGCTGTCTGCTGTGTTTGCACTATTTCCCCCCAATCCATCTCATATAGAGAGTCTTAGCTCACGTGTTGAGCCCTACCTTACATGCAGTCCCCCAATGTTACTAGCTGACACGGAGTTCGACATCGAATGTTCTTCACCTCCACGATCATCGTCATCTTCATCTTTCCGAGTGAAAATCTGCATCCGAGGCCTATGGGAAAGCGGCCACAAGGTAGACACCGTCTCGAGAAAAATACCGACTCCTGAAATCCAATTTAACCAGGTATCGTGTTCAGAGCCATTGGTAGACTCGGAATATACTCTACCGTCTCGATCCTCTTAGGCGGCGAGAAAGTGATACTGCGTGACACTGCTGTTCGGAAATATAAGTTCTCAGCACCCAGACGCAAACTTGAACTTACGGCTTTGGAGTGAAGCATCTGGTAAAGCATTACGATCTGGAGGAGTTGAGGTGATGAGGGTTGCTGATGATGAAGGGAGGAGTGATGACGCAGAAGGATGTTGACGATATCTGTACAGTAAGATTTTAACTTTCATCAAATGAAAAACATATTTCATAAAATCTACTAGAGTAGTTCTCGCATTTTCTTTGTTTTGAGCTGGTGAAAATGGAGTCTTGCTGATTCGTCACTGTCATGAAATATCACTCCGGTTGCGATACTGCTCCTCGCAGACTCTCCCAGGCATTCTCTCGATATTCCTCATGACAAGAACCATCTCTCCACCTTTCTTCTCAGTACGTATCCCTGCGGTTCTATACACCTAATAACCACGACATTTAGGTTCATCATCTTTTTCCTTCATCTCCCCGTCCTCCGCCTCCTCTCCTCATCATACCTCTGCCCGATCCCGCTCGATCCCGCAGCCATTCCAACACCATCTGCCTTTTCCTTCGACTCCAACACCTCATAACCTTCATCTCCAACGTTATTCACCGTCCTCCGCCTTCGGTGCGAGATCCGGGCCGCCACGATAAGAATTCTTTCACCTCGCACTCCTTCCCGCATTGCATCGCAGCGCATAGCAGCACGTCAGTACCTGTCTGGAATCTGGATGCCCGCCGCCCAACCCGATTCACCGGTTATGGAGCGCTGATGGGTGGTGGTTATGGGTCTGTGGATGGTGGTGTATGTCGCACTAGAGACCAATTACAGTACAACACAATGGAACGCCGAGTTGCCGGGTTGCCGGGTTGCTGTGCATGAGGGCAGCGTCATTGATGTTCCATTACACTGGATTTACCTGGAAGAGGAGGGAAGACGTCACTGAGAGAGGAACAAGAGAGATCTGAAGGGAAGAAGTGGGACACTGGCCCGGGCAGTTCACGGTCTTCAGACTTCCGGAAGAGGTGAATGGTGATGGGTTAAAAGGAAACGCCACACGCGTGACGCCCAATATCGAGCACCCTGAATGCTGTATTGCGATCTAGGGCCCAATTTGGGGTTGACATGGGATAGGTATAGTATTTTGTACGACCTTTCACTTTCTGGGGGCAAGATGGCCGCGGATGTGGGTTCTTGTGTGTGCGTACACACCGGGCTTCATCTAGCGTCAGCACATGCTGACTCGACCTCCTTGACATGAACGCTCGTGGAGCTCACAGGCGTTCATGCCCTCATTCTAGTGGAGTAAGGGCCAATGTTGTGAATGGGATCTCTACCGCCGGATCAAGTCAGCACCATCATCAACAATCTCCTTACGTTCGGTACTCTACAAGTGGCGGTTACCCCAGATTGGTCTCCACAATCCGGCCCTAAATTGGATGATGATGCGGATGATGATGCGGGGACGCCGTTGCTCGTTCGCTTGATTGGGTCTAGCCGAGTGAATTGTCACACCCATAATCGGGGTGTTGTGGGTGGTGGTTGGTTGCCCCATCACATCCTTCCTCTGAGCTTTCCGGAATACGGGAAAGGATGGATGTCATACCCCAGCATGGGCCGAGTATTACTGGGGAAATCTGCCATCGGTAGGGTACCTGCCTACTCTACCTATATGTACTCTGTCCTCCCCACAAGTTCGCAGTTTGCCTGTCACCGTTCACGACTCCTCTCCGCGGCCAAGTCGACGAATTGTCCCACGACCGAGGACTCGGTCTCCACAAAACTAATCGATAGTTAACTAATTACACCGCTCACGATGAAGGCCCTCGCAAGCCTTCTGCTCTTCGGCGCCTCTCTCGCCTCCGCCTCTGGTCTCGGTCTGCAGAACATCCTCCAGAGCGTCGAGCAAGATGATCCTTTCGTCGATCCCATCAATGGCCTCCACAAGCGCGCGACGCCGCCCGGTGACATGCCCGTGATTGATCTCGGGTATGTCAAGCAGAAGGCGACGGAGTATGGGACTGCTGGGAATGTCAGCTATTATATTTTCCGCAATGTGCGGTTTGCGGTGAGTGGATGCTCTTTGTGGATTGTGGTGTCGGAGGGATGATGAGCTGATGGATTGCGACAGGCACCGCCGGTTGGGGAGTTGAGGTTTCGGAAACCACAGCCTCCAGCGAAGGTGGAGGAGGTCCAGGATGGGTATTATAACGGCTCACTGTCGTGTGCGCAGCCTGCGGGGCTTGCGGGGAGCACGGGAGGAACTGAGGACTGCTTGGTGAGTTGAATCCATAATATTCAATCAATACAGCTAACCCCCCACCACAGTTCCTCGATGTCTGGATGCCCGCGACCGCCTCTCCCGAGAAACCCCTTCCAGTCCTCACCAAATGGTTCGGCGGCGGCTACGTCTATGGCGCGAAAGAAAAAGCCGGCAATCCCGTCGCCCTCTGGAAAAACGGCCACGATCCCTTCGTCTTCGTCGCGCCCAACTATCGTCTCGGCGTCTTTGGCTGGCTCTCCGTCCCCAACACCGGTGTCGACGCGAACGCCGGCCTTCACGATGGTCTTGCGGCTATGGACTGGATCCGAGAGAACATTGGAAAGTTCGGTGGTGACATCAAGCGGTCTACAGCAATGGGCATTTCCGCGGGCGCTGGAATCGTGATGCATGCCATGGTATCAAACCGTACTCCACATGTACCATTCCAGCAAGTCCTCCTCCAATCCCCGGGATGGCAACCCGAGACGACTCCCGCGGGAAGAGTCCCAATCTACGAAACCCTCCTCGCCAACGCCGGTTGTAAAGACACCGCGTGCTTGCGAAACACCTCCACCAAGGCCCTCCAAACCGCAAACCTCCTCACTATCCTCCTCTGGAACCAGGACGCCCTTGGCCCAACTTCGGGATTCTACCCCGTCCCGGATGGCGACATCCTGCTCGACCACCCCGCGAACCTCTTCACCGAGGGCAAAGTCCACCCTACCGTCAAACGCGCCGTCGCCTCCTCCGCGCGCTGGGAAGCATCCGGCGCGTTCGCGGTCCCAGAAGAAGCCGACGACGAGCTCTTCATCAAGGATGTCGGCGTGTCGTTTACCTCCAACACGACGCTCATCAAGATTATCTCCGAGGCGTATCCCTCCGATGGCACACCCCAGTCTGGCTACAACCGCGGCCGCGATCTGACCGGTGACATGGGGTTCAACTGTAACGGGCTCTGGGTGGCACGCTATTTCTCCACCCTCAACAACAAATCCAAGAAAAAGTCCGGCTCCGGAAAGTCCAAGAAATGCTGCTGCAAATCGAAGGGCAAGAAGTCATCGGCGTGGCGATATGAATTCAACGTCGGCACTGCGGCGCACGGCGCTGATTCCACGTATACCTGGTTCGCGAATGATGGTACCTCGAAAGTCGATCGCCCGGATCTGGTGAAGTATCAACAGGACTGGGTCGCCGAGTTTGTGCAGACGCAGAAGGTGAGCTGGCCCGTGTGGGTAGAGGGGAGTGACGCGAAGGCGTTGTGGTTGAACGATACCGGGTTGGGAGTCGAGAGGGATTATTTTGCGTGGAAGACGTATACCGAGAGGTGTGATGTGTTGAGGACGAAGGTTATTGGGAAAGGGGGAGATAAGGCTTGAGAGGTGCAGGTATGAGAAGAGGTAGGATGGGGGGATGTATAGTGTCTGTGATGCCGGTGCGGTGGAGGTAATGGTAGTGTGTAATATCCGGGGATTGTAGATCGTAGTTGTAATATCATGTCACCGCTACATAGAGATACAGACTCATACCATAATCACTGGTTCCGCATCCACCATCAGTGGCTTCATAAGCCAGAACCCAGGTACTCAGCACCATCAAATCCGATATCCCTTCCATGGCGGCCCTCTCCTCGAGGATCCTCCTCTGTTCCACAGTCTCCACCGCCCTTGGCCCTTCCCCTCAACTCCTAAAGGTGCTCATCCAAGCCACGAAATGCAGCTTCTCTACCCTCGGAATATCTGCTCTAAATCACCGTATCTTAACTCATCAAGTTGTTCACCCCACTAGCACCACCGGATATCTATTCACGAGCGAGTGAGATATCATGCACCCGGTTCAATCCAATCCAATCCGATCTCATCTGTCAGCCAGTGCCAAAAACAAATCAATCGAAAAGAGAAACAAAAAAGATCCCTCTGCCGGGAATCTCCTTTAAGGCCTGGTTCGGACCCGACGGTCAGCCGTCGACCGTTCGCAAGCAGCACCGTTCGGAACGGTTGCCTGGTAACCTCAACTAATGAACAGTGGTAGGCACGCGAACGACCGCCGACGCCGAACCCCCAAGAATATATTGTTGGGGATAAGAATAGGGTGAGGCGTGATACCATTACACCACAGAGGAAGGAGGATTTGGGCTTGATGGAGGGGGCTACTGTCGTGATGATGGGTTGGTGCCGGAACTGAGGGGACTGGAGGTGGAGGGGCTGGTAGGGGTGGTTGGGAGTGGGGTTGGGAGGTTTTGTGATCTGCCTTTGATGTTGACAAATTTCGGGTTAAAACAGAATGTTTCAAACGGCGGATGATTCTGTTTCCGGGCGTGATGGGTTGACTTGAGAACGCCGCCGTACCAAACCAGAGCAGCGCATGTTATGTATCCATGACGATTCCAGGCCTCCAAATAGCTTCCAGCATTCCCGATATCCCACATTCTCGATATCTCATACAAATGTGATTCCCTCCCAGTCGCGTGGGAGCATCAGCACCGGGTGATCGCCGTGGTTAGCGGCTGATGCTCCTGCACCGCGCCGCATCGCAACCTCCTAAACCTCCTCCTCATGCTTCGTCGATTCCTCACCCACCGCCCCACCGCCCCACCAGCACCAGCACCATCACCATCGCCGTCTTTTCCTCCTCGTCGCCATCATAATCGTAATATCACAATCAACGGCTACTTCACGCTAGCTACACTCAGAACGTCGCTCCCGAACCGATCGCCCTCCCGAGCCCATCTTTCCCCGGCCCAAGCGACATCACCACCCCCTCTACCCCCTCCACCCCCGGGCTTCCCGTGCCGTCTACACCGCCCTCCCGCCCGTGCCGTTACAGCAGTCACCGCGCTTCCGCACAACGCCCGAGTCTGGTCTGGGTTCCGACCTAGTACTTCTCCGCCTCATTCACCCCTACCCACCACGACGACACCGACTCGAACCCAGAAACCGCAACTGCGATGACTGAACGCCCGTTGTCAAGAGACGAAGCTGCGCGCCCGAGTCAGACCGAGAGTACGGAAAAGGGGCCGGATGCTGAGAGGAGAGTGTCACGGGAGACGGGAAAGGGGGAACTGAGGGAGGGTGAAGAGGCGAATAGGGGGTTTGGGCTGCCATTGCTACAGGGGGGAAGTGAGAGGGCGGATTCGGGGCTGGAGGATGTGATTGCGATGGTCCAGGCGATGCGGGCGGAGGGGTTTAGTGTTAATCTGGAAGGAAAGGAGGAGGTGAGGAGTGAGAAAGAGGAGGATAATGTGGAGGTTGTCCAGGTGCCGACTACGATGTATCCGTCCACAGCACAGATGGATGCGTTGGACAAGTTGGAGGGCAATACGCCGAGAAAGTTTGATGTGATATCGCCGCTGGAGGAGATTCAACAGCAGTACGGATACCAGCAACGGAATGATATGCCCCACGATAGGCAATATTATCACCGAGATCAGATACCGCCCCACCATGACGGCGTGGATGAGTATGCCCCGCAACTGGAGGCAATTCCAGTTTCTCGACCAGAATCCGCCACCGGGAGTCTCTTCGAGGATTTCGACGGCGTTCATTACTCCCCAGACGACCAGCACGAAGTCCCAACACCACCTCCGCACCCAGTGTCATCGCCATATCAACAACCCCATCATCGGCCCGGTTCCTCATCCTACTTTCCTCCGCAATCAAAATCACCTCTCCCTCCCGGCGTCGTCTACTATCCCGCGCGTGTCCCCGCCGTCATCAACCTCCCTCCACTCCTCTCCAAATCCCGCAACAACAATGCCTCCGCACAACGACAAGACCGGCGCACAGTACTTTACCAAGGTCCTGGCACGGCCTCTCTCCCGGATTCCACCTCCGCAACAACCCTCGACCTCACCTCCCACCGCCGCTCCGTCGCCGACGTATCCTCCAAGCGTCTCTCCGCGCTCCCCGCCTCCCTCCGCGCCTCTGCGTTCTTCGAATCCATGGCGCCCCCCTCCGTCGCCGCGCTCCCGAAAGTGGATACCCAGCAAGCCAATGGGAGTGCCCAGAAAACTCTCGACTTGATATTAGACGCCAGCGCAACGGCGCCGCCAGCAGCATTTACAGACCACCCCATCACTGGCCTCCCAAGCGGAGCGAGAACAAGCGTAATGCATCCTGGCCGGGCATCCGTCATGATGATGAACCCATCTCGAACCTCTCTGGCCTCCCCCGCTATAGGGAGAGACATCACCGTCACGCATCACCCCGGCGAAACTCCGCGTTCTGGATCCCCAGTTAACCACCGCCATTCAAATTCCGACTGTGATGGCGACGACGAATCCGATGAAGAAGGCTCCGACTCCAACCTCGACCCGCACGCCCTCCCCACCACCCTCCTCGCCGAACTCGCGCAACGTAAAGCCCAGCAGAAATCCCGCACCCGTACCGCAGCCTCCGCTTTCCCTACCGGAATGCACTCGACCCTCCTCGAGCTCGACGCCGTCGCCCAAGTCCAAGCCGCGACCCGCCGAAAAGGCCGCCCGGTGCTCGCATGGGAAGACCAACCGGACACCCCCGCCGAAGCCGAAGACGAAGACGTCCCCCTGGGCGTGTTATTTCCTAAGGGGAAACTCGGAGGCGACGGGAAAGGGATGGCGAACGACGAGCCTAGGGGGCTATTGATGAAGAAGGAGCTCGAAGACTCCGAGCCGCTCGCGAAGCGACGAGAAAGACTCGTGAAGGAGAAGAAACGCTTCACCATCACTGTCCCGATCCCTCACGTGGCCGAGGACGCACCGGGCGAAGAAGGCGAGGAGGCGGAGGAGACGTTGGCGCAGCGGCGAGAGCGGTTGAAGCGTCAACAATCTCAGGGGTTATCTACACCGTCACCATCGCTCCCCCACGATGACCCCGAAGACGAGCCCCTCGCGCAACGAAGACTAAGGCTCCAGGCTCAGCAATCCCCGAGAGCGAATACACCCATGTCGATGCCGCGGCAACGACAGAGTCTGATTACCACGGAGATATCCCGGGAGCAACGCATCAAAGACGGTATCCTTATGGTGAACTCGGGACAAGCGCCGGTGGGGCGAGGAGGGATGTTGGGGATGGGGGAAAAGGTGCCGCCTGGGAGCCGCGTCGCAAGTAGGGCCGAGAGTCGTCTGGAGAGTAGGAGTGAGAGTCGGCTTGCGGGGAGGCCGGGAAGTGCCATGATGTTGCAGCACCCGCAACAGCAGATGGGCGGGTTGATGGCACAGCAGCAACAGTATCAGCAGCAGCAGATGATGATGCTCCAACAGCAACAGCAGCAGCAGATGTATAACATGGACTCGATGGGGCAGATGGGGCAGATGGGTCAACTCAACCCAATGCAAATTCAGATGCAGATGCAGATGCAGATGGGGATGGGGATGGGATATGGACCGATGAATCCGATGATGCAGCAGGATCCCCAGATGAACCAGAAGCAGAGGGAGTTTGTGGAGCGCTGGAGGACGAGTATAATGTAAATGTTCTTTGGAGTTGTGCTGCGGGGGGGGAAGATGACCGAGGAGGGAGGAGGGGAGATGGAGGAGTAATGGTTGTTGATGGGTGATGTCGGGGGTCGTTGATATCCCGTGAGCATGAGGGCGAGGAGAGTGAGGGTGAGGGTGAGCGGGGGTGAGGCGGCCGGAGATGGAGATGGCGAAGGAGATCGGAAAAAAGCATAATATGGAGCCGGAAGATACCCTGGATGTTTTCATTTATTTTTAGTCACGGATTTCGTGGCGTGGGTTGGCTGTGTGGATTGATGGGCGGGTTTGCAGTTTTCATATAACTACACACACATAGCAGTTTTTTCCCTTTGCTTGCTTGTGGATTCTATCGTCGCATTGGATTGCTTTTGCCGCCTTTTGTCGCTTTTGCCGCTGTTGTTTTGTTTTCTGGTTTCTGGTTTCGCTATCAACGGTCGAGGTTGTGTGTGTTCTGTCCGGCACCCGTCTCTCCGTTTGTCTATCTCACATCTCCTTTTATCTCCTTTGTCTTTGTCTCCGTTTTTCGTTACCTTTGCCCTTGCGTTTGTTTCGTCGGCTTTGCATCATCATCATCGTGGGTTTCAGCATCATCAGCATCATCGTCGGTCGCTTTCATCTCTCTCTTATCTCTCATCTATCGAGTCTTTGTATGTATTATATATCGCATCTTGTATTGCAGTAGGTAGGTCGAGTCGGAGATATTATTTTACTTAATCATCATCACTGTCCCCGTCATACCACCAGGTTCTAAGAATACCGTCTGTGGTGAAACCGGGGGGTGCGAGATATCGAGCGTGGAGTGTTGTGTTGTGTTGAGCCCTCCGTCCGATCAGACGAGCTCTGGCCACCGGCGACCATGACTGGAGATCGCGGGCGTGGGGATTCGTCGCTGCTGTAAAGGTCATGATGTTTATGAAGCCTTAACCCGGACACCACAGAGGGTATATACGGTAGGTATCCTGAGAGGAGAGTATCGAGATCGCGCGCTCTAGATAGCGGGTTGTGTTATGGGGTACGTGTGATGTCAACCCGCGGGAAGAGACACGCATCACCGAAAATTGGGGAATTCGGGATGGGGGTAGTTGCCGCTGTGAGATTTGTTGGAGTAGATGGAGCGGATAGACGGATGGATAGATGAAAAGAAGAAACGATGGTGTGAATTTGCGAATGGGAGATAAGAAAAGAGGTAAAGACAGGGAAAGAGAAATACTTGACAGTTTCATCCAGCCAAAAAACATCTAATACAGAATCTGCCTCGAGAATCTGTTACCATCCTCCTAATTCTCCTCCCCATGAACCTGAATGCCACCATTAAGAGCTTAACCTGCGCAAGGAAACCATACTCTTTCATCCCAGTGCCACGCTGACAAAACGATAGCCCGTATATACTTAAAAAAAAACAGACTCAAACAGCAAGTATCCGAGTTTACAATTGAATTCCAAATTCTTACCATTGGTTCTCCGCCTCCAAGAGCCGTTGTGGAAGTCGACACCTTGCACGTTTGTTCTCCTTCAAGCGTGTGTGTTGATGCTCAAGTAATAGTTTGACCACATCTGTTTTTCCCGCAGATGCCGCCATCCACAGAGGGGTCTTTCCATTACTGTCAGGCCTGTTGACATCCACCTTGCTGTGTTCCAACAGTAACTTGACCACTTCACCACGTCCCATCATAGCAGCGGTGCACAGAGGGGTCTTCCCATCATTGTCGGGTTTGTTAACATCCACCTTGGTACGTTCTAACAGTAACTTAACCACCTTATCGTGCCCAAATAAAGTGGCTTTATAAAAGAAGTAACCCGTCACTGCCTTTTTCAAGTTTTGTGTTGTCGAGTGGAATCAATAATTTGACCAGGTCATGAACACCGTACTGACACGCCTTCTGAAGAACAGTTTCAGGAACACGAGACCCACCAATATGCATATCCACCTTCAACACTTTAGACTCAAGAAGCGATTTCGCTATCTTCATGTGCGTGAAGCTCTCTGTTTCGCGCGATTTGCAAAAGATGCCCCAGGCATTTGATGGTTTACTTCTTTTCATCATAAATTTGATCATGTCCATCCCATCTGGAATGAAACTTAACGCGCGGGAAGCAATGAAATGGATGGAATCTGAATCGGAGGATTTTGTTGAGATGATTCCATTTGCAGTGGATCCGGATTCCAGGAGATTATGTGGAAATATATTGTCCAGGCCGAAATAAGCGATAAACTCAACGGGCTGGCTCATTGTATCGCTCTCGCTGTATAGTCGTAAATCATTTAGATAAGAATTACGCCATGGAGAGCACTGGAAGTTTGGGCTTGTGAGCACTTTCTTCCACAAATCAAAGCAACGACTGTCAGGTTCGAAAAACCGTCACAATTGGTCAGGATTGATGTCACATCCATTGACGTTGAACTGGTATGCGAGTGACACATGCCAAAATCCGTATGTCCCATACGGGCAGCTACATAGAGAGGTGTATTTTGCTTATAGTCAAAGTGGTTTATATCCACCTTGCCGTGTTCCAACAGTAATTTCACCACCTCATCGTGCCCAAATGCAAAGGCCGCTGCAAGTAAACTTTTGGGCAAGTTAACATCGATATCTGGATGTTGAAGTAATAACTTCACCAGCTCAACAAATCCGTACACACATGCCTTCCAAAGAGCTGGTGCCGGGTCCAAAAAAGTCTCGAAAAACCAATTTACATCTATCTTCAGTCCTTCAGACTCAAGAAGCGACTTTGCTATATTCATTTGAGTGAATTTCCGAGTCTCAGTATCGCGCAATTTGACAAAGCTGCACCACAAAATTGATAGATTGTTTCTTTCAATCATAAATTTGATCATTTCCATCCCATCGGGAATCAAATTTAACTCGCGAGAGGCAACACAGCCGAGGCCTGGGGAATCTGGGTTGGAGGACGTTCTTGAGCTGATTCCGTTTGCTTGAGACCCGGTTTCTATGGGATTATGTGGGAATATATCGTCTAGGCCGAAATAAGCCATGAAATAAACAGGATGAAGCATCATTGTATCCTCTGTGTGGTATAACGATGCATTATTGTCTGGGCGAGAAGCACTCCTTGAAGGGCGCGGAAAATTTAAGCTTGTAGGCACCTTCTTCCATAATTGGAAGCAACGACTATTGTCATTGGAAAGGCGTCGCAAATGCTCTGGCATCATATAACATTCATTGATGTTGAATTGGTATGCGAGTGGCATTAATGATATGCAAAGTAAGCTCAGATTTACCAGCACCTTAATATTTGCGTCAGATCAATTACATATCTTTTGGAAGTATGTATCTAGGACATTACCTGCATGGCATTTGATCCTATGCGCTTGGCGATGCCGTCTATACACCGGAGAAGGATCGAAGAAGTTTAACCACCTTTGACAGTCAAGTAGAGTCCTTTTCTCGTTATCTAACATCAAAGTTAGCACATCTCTGCATTATACCTCAATCGTTCAGTAAATAATACTTGTGAGAAGTTGCTTGGCCGCATCATGTGCCTTCCAGATTCCTTCATTCGCCACAATAAAATTCTTTTGGGCATCTACACGTGGCGTCAGACGTCAGCTGGCTGAAAGTCGCATGTATGGTATGGTATACCCTTAAGTCGACGTCCCCGTAATTCGTCGAGGTTTTTAATCATTGCATGTACCTCGGAGACCCGCTTCGCCGATTCTAGGAAAAGATAAAAAGTTAGAGTCAAAGCACTGATTTCGTCCAAACTCTACATAAACTGTAGTTGTTCACGAGATATGACAGCCCATTATATTTAACGTGGGCTTTTGAACTGCTCACCTCTTTGAGAAAACACCTGCGACATGTTTGAACATTCTTTTATCTTATCCTCACATTGTTTAATTGCATCCCTGAGGGGTTGGGAATACGCATCGTACTTCTCCAGACCACGGCGCAAACGTTCTGCGAGTGATGTTAGTTGAATAACTAAACAAAAAAAACAAGATATCAAATAACAAAACGCAAGGGTTTCATTCCTCTTCGGGACTTACCTTAATGATGAATACAAGTACCGCAACATATAGCCCGACGAGGCGCTCATCAACCATGCGGTTCAGCTCATCACTCATTGTTTCACGCATGACAGTACTTCCGGAATCGGATTCATCAATCATTCTTGAATAAAATTCACACACAGCAATCTTCTCCACCATATATTCAAGGGCGGAGAATAGCGCTTCCGAGTGCTGGTGATGTTGATGCCATACTAGAAATACAGCTTAATACCAGTCGTCTTCAGTTAAGAAAGAAAGAGGAAGCCGACCTAAAGTAACCCGCGCAAAGAACCCCAAACAAGTGAGGTAACCTCCGGGCTATGTTGAATGCACAGGTCCCCGATAGTGGCGAAAGTTTCAAGACTTTTCAGAAAACGGTTGACTCGATCTCAGGATAGCCATTGATCGACACTTTCCTCGCTGGCGTACTTGCTGCGAGTAATGTCAATAATCTCAGAGAGCGTCGAAGTAGTAGAAATATCATTTAGCTGTGCTTGCTCGTCTCTATCAAGCCTTTCTTTCGCTTTCTGGATCGCCTGATGCCATATCTGTATGCTTGGAGTTGGAGTCGGGGATGATTCTGGAACTGTAGGTGTACGCGGAGGGTCGGGCGAAGGGTGTAAGGATTCCGATGTTTGGTTGGGGATTGTTGCAGGCGTCAGGGTCGCGCGCACTGCGTATCCAGAAATCACAACAACGTTGGCCGCTTTTCCCTCTCTTCCCTCCTCTCTTTCTTCTGTACTTTGCTTGTGTGATCTTTTGTGTTGCTAGTGTGGTTGCTCTAATTGATTGATATTTGGGTCTTCGTGTTTTTTTTTTTTTTTTGTACCACAAGCCACAAGCCACAGCGTCAGCCACAACTTTCACCCACTTCGCTTCACCCGTCTCCTCAACTCAGCAAATAAAATCAGGAAAGCCAGAAAACTTGCCATCCTGACACTTCACATCTATTACCCATCAAGCCGTACCAGTAACTTACAACACAACACAATCCACCACCAACCCCCCATGACCAGCAATACCATAGTACCATAATATCGTCAACTACCTAACTACCCAACCACCACACTCAACAGGGCCCAACACCACGTCAACTAGCAGAGTACTCAGTACGTTCCCAGTGCACAATGCATCCAGTATAGTACTATAGATAGCAGAAATAGCAGAAATAGCGAAATCGTGGTAGATTCGATGTTTGATGTGTGTGCGAGATTTAAATACAATAGAGTGCAGAAGAGTATGTAGAGTAGAGTATGGCATGGTGGAAGATACTATGCGGAAGCGGGCGGGGAAGGAAACGAAACAGAAATGGAAGAGTAAAGGAGGAAGAGGAAGGGAAAGAGGATGAGCAAGCATAATGACAACGACAACGACAATCATGCAACAGCAAAGTCGACAGAAGAAGAGAAAAACTTGATAAGATGAGAGAACACACAGATCCTCAGTGCAAAACGACCCATTTCGCGACACCGCCCACGCACAGCACTCCCCAGAGCCGTGATAATAATAATAATAATAATAATAGTAAAGATGATGATGATGATGATGATGATAATAGCAAAAATCAACCTTTCCCCTACTCCTCACACCAATATCTACGCTCCAAGATTTGTATACCCTCTCACACCCCCCCTCACGCACTGGATCTCCTCGCCCCTCCCTCCCCCTTCCTCCCCGTCACGACCATCCCCAGCCCCGCCAACCCTGCCACAGCCCCCGGCGGTGTCTCCCCTACGCCACTCCCCTTCCACGACAACCCCCTCCCCATCTTCCCCATCTTCCCCGCACTCCCACTCCCGCGCCACTTCGCTCTAACCTTAAGTGGTTCCTAATCCACTTTCGCATTGGCGAGGATGCGCGCGGTGTTGGATGTCAAGTTGTTACTGAGCCGCACGTTTGTGCGGGCGTATTTCTTTGTGTGTTTGAGTTTTTTGCGGGCGACCATGACCGGGACGGAGGATTTGGTCACGAGGTAGTTGGAGAAGGAGCCGAGGAGGACGCTGCGGGGTGTTAGCGGGTTGGTGAAGAAAGAGGATAGTTGGGATGCATACCCTTTGAGGGCGCTGCGGCCGCGGGAGCCGAGGACGACGAGGGTCGGTTCGCATAGGTCGATCTGTGGAGGGGTTTGTTAGCGGGTGATTGAAGGGAGAGGGGAGAGTGGGAGAGGTACAATTTCGGTGAGGAGGTGTTTGGGGGATTTGCAGTGGATGACTTCGACGATGACTTTGACTTGGAGGCGGGTTTTCTTGAGGAGCTTTTGGACGACGGCGGTGATGGCGTCACACGCAATGTAGCGCTCCCGCTCCGCTTTGGTGCGTTCGCGACTCCTTTCCACACCGGATTCGCTGCTCCGTGATGTTACGGCGAGCGGGCTGCTGGTTCCGGGAAGGTGTTGTAAACTTCCCATGTGGATCGGGGGTGTCATGGTCCCTTGCACCGCAGCGTGTGCTTGGGAGATCAATTCTCCCGTGGTCAAGGCATCTTCGATACTCGCCTCGCTGACTGGCTTTCCACCGTCTTCGACATTCTCCTGGTCGGCGACGTAGATTGCCATGAGGGTGTCACCGTCACGGAGAACTGTTCCAATGGTCCATTCCATTGCGTACTGCGCCTCGGCGGAAAGGTCGGTCGCCACGAGATACTTTCTCGGGCGACGGGGTCTTTCTCGTTCCGGAGTGGGGTTTCGATGAATGCTTTCGTAATCGCCGCGGACAATTGTGCGGATCACGCGTTGGGATTCGGGGGTGGAGATGATGGGTGAAACGATCATTTCCATGCGTTGCGCCCGGCGGATGTCGAGGTCGTCGGCTTCTTGATCAGACGAGACGGGGGTGGAGGCAGCGGAGGTGAGGTCGTAGGAGGTAGAGGGGTGGACTCCAGAGCGGCGAGAAGTGGTGGGGGAGGTAGAGCCTGGGGCGGAAGGGGTAACGGAAATGGAGGGGAGTAGAGACCGGACTTTGTATTTTGAGGATACGTTTTTTCCTACTAGGCGTTAGCATAAAACGTGAAACAACCAATTGATATACGCACGTTCTTCTTCTGCCGCAGCAAGCAAACTCATTGTTTTACGGTGGCCAGGGCCTTTTGTCGCCTTCTTTCCAGTAGACTTGCGGGGTCCACCAGGTTCGATGCCAATATCGAGCATACTCTTGATTTCACGGTCGGGATTATCAGTGCGAGTATTATTCTCTTCATCCACCAACGACCGGGTTCTCCGCCGTTCCCCCGTCCGGCCTCTATTTTCCTCCTCATCATCTGTCCCGGGGCTTTCATCATCCGAAGAATCATCGTCAGAAGAATACACTATCGCCTCCTCATCAACCAAATCCTTCTGCAACCTCAGCCCGCCATCACTCGTCACAGTTTCCCCAGATGAAGCAAGGACATGTTGGCCCTCGGAATCCAAGATCGGTTTTCGTTCTGGCAACGTTCCCAGGATGCCTCCAGACGAGTACAAAGCCTCATCATTCAACTTTGCATACGCCGTATCCAAATCCACCAGCTGCCCATGCTCCGTCAAAATCTTCCTCGCCGACTCCAGCGGCAAAGCGTATGCCCCGGGAGAGGTCGACCGATAGCTATTCCCCATAGCCAACGGCGACCTCGACCTATTCATTGCACCCATCCTACTTCCCGACTGTTTCCTCAAATTTGGATTCCCCGCGCCACCGATAGACGACGGGGTCATGTTGAAGTTGTATTCTGCATTTGGGGTTAACCCACGATCTGGGCGATGGGAGCCCAGCAAGCGGGGATTCGACGGGCCGGACGATGTACGGTAGATCCCGTTTGCAGACGGCGGAGGCGAGCTCGGAAGCCCAGGGGATGATCTGCCGCTGGTGGGCCCCCGGCGACCGGAGCTGGGGATGGGGAGCTCGGAGACGGCATCGATGAGGGAGGAGACTTGGCGCGCTGGGGACGTGGTGCGTGCCAGGGAGGCGTAGGTCTGGCGGGGAGAGGAGGGCGTGGAGAAGGCTCCAGAGGGGTGGGAGGAGGAGGAGCGACCGCCGCCTGCGGGCCGTTCAAGAAGCTTGAGGATCTCGAGCCGCTCCTCTTCGAGCGCGGACTCTAGCGACATGGATGCAGGCGAGACCAGTGGGAATTGATGAAGGAGGCAAAATATCGATGGTGGATAGTGCTTTGCGGCGGTGGGAGCAGCTGATGGAGCTGGCGGGGATGGAGAGCAGTGTTTGGTGGTGTTTGGCGGTGTAAGTGAGGGGTGTCGATGACGAAGGCGGTGTTGGGGGAGGAGGAGGAGAGTTGGCTGTCCTTGGTGGCAAGGTGGTCGCCGCCAGAAGAGCCGCCGAGCAACATGCACACCAAAACCAGCAGCCAACGGATCCGAACACGCAAGCCGCGGACTGGTGCAGGAGGAGAATTTATGTAGGATTCATATATGTAGAGTTTGTAATACCTGGTGTTTGTGCTCTCTTGTCACCTCTTGTCACCTCTTGTTACCTCTTGTCACCTCTGGTTACCTCTTGTTACCGACCTCCCAGTCTCGCCTCAACATTCCTCTCCAAACATTCCCCTTCAATCCCTCGTCCCAAGGCCCCTTAAACACTCCCCACCCCTCTTTTGATGCTCTTAAACACCCCATCCAAGCACTGACACTCACATGCAACCATGGCACATTCGCATCCATCCCCCACCGCGGCTCTTCACCACTCCACCAATAATCACCCGCAGAGATTCCCCGCTCACCACCTCACCGCCCGCAACTCAGCGCAATCGCATCGCATCGCCAAGGCCCGGGTGCTGAAAACTCATCTTCAACGGCTGCTGGATGACGACGACGACAACTACGATGTGGTGGGCGGGGCATGAACTTCCATGAAGAACGAACATCGCTAGGGACAAGTTGATCGTATTCTATGAGGACCGCGGCATGCCTGAATCATGAGTCCAGGGCTTTGGCGACAGCTGTTCATAGTATGAAAAAAAATTCAATGGCTCCGGAAGATGCTGTATACCACGTCGGAACACTTTATTCCGCGAAAACAAGCCTTCCCTGGCATGCACGAACGTCTGACACGATACATCGTTCTCCGGTACTCCGATCTGACATAATCAATACATGATCATTGCATTGTATTCTTCCCCAGTGCTAACCTGATTGATAATCACGAACAGCGGTCCAGGAGTAATTCACACTTTATCACGCATCAACCCACTCGAACAATACACCGGCGCCGTTTTTCCTTTGATCATCTTGCTCATATAGCTCTCAGCGAGGGCCATGCTCGTGCAATTTCAGATCTCCCCATAATTGCCTTATCATCGGCGCCGCCTTACTTTTGAACTTCTACAGTGTCTCCATATCCCACGACGGATGAACAGACACTCAAAAATCCTCATTGTCATGATGGCGATACCTCAGAACATCGCGAAAAAAAACACCTTCAACTTCCTCCCAATACTTCTCTGTTGCCGCAGCCTCATCTCCTCCCTACTTCCGCCATCCATGTCATTTCCGTCTCTTTATGGCCGACCTCTATCTTCCATACTCGCTCCTACACGCTCCTCTCGTATATCTCGCTCCAACACAACAATTCTAACACTGCACAACACCTCATTCCACCACTCCATCTCCAACCCTGTGAACAACGAGCCCGGAGCCCTAGAATCATCCTCAGGCTGCCCATTTCTCCCCACAAATTGGCACACACAATGCCTCTCTCCTCATTCCCATCATTCAGAATGCAGTTCCTGGCAGCCACAATGACCCTGCACAAATGGCTTCGAGCCAGACAAACATTCCCCACACCACTCTCTCGTTCATCCCTCAGCGTCTGTTTTCTTCGTCTGCCTCAAAACCACTGTTCTCCTTACACTGTTCTCCTTAAGTTCACTACTACTGCGACTACTCAGACACTGCGTCTCTCTTTCTCGGGCTATCTGAAAGCAGCTCGGATCTCGAACGCCGGCGGTAGCTAGGTGGGTTTCTCCTGTTCACGGCTTTACCTCAGCGCGTGTTTAACAGAATCGACTTTGGCAATGAGATTAACATCCTCTCCAGCACTCCATCTCGAGAATAAACCAATCCTAAGTCTTCTAGACCGCCGTCTTTACTTCAAAACATCACGATGCCCGGGTTCGCGCACCCCCACTTTCCCCATCTCCTCTTCCTCAATTTCTCTCTAACACCCCCCATCACCAGCAAATTCAACCCTTTCTCCAGCTCCCGCTCCAAGCCCAACCCGGCGATTTTCGTCCAGCCCGCGACCCCGGGTGTCCCCTCGACCCCCCGTCGCCCCATCACTCCCCCGCGTATCATCACCCTTCCCCCGCGCCCCCCCATTCCCACCCTCACCCCAGGAACGCTCCCGCAACCGCCGTCTCCTCAGACGCCGCACGCGTTCCTTCCCTCCTACCCACGCCGCCCGCAGACTCCACCTCTTCCGCGCCGCGGCACTCTCAACAACATCAAGGAGAAAGTCAAGGCCGGGCTCAGCAAGATCAAGGAGGGCTTCGGCAGGATTATCAAGGGTAAGAAGAAGGGCCACGAGGACGACGAGGAGATTAAGTGGTTTGAAGATGCTATTGCGATGGGGGGTGATCCTAGGGGTAAGAAAGGGTTGGGATTGCAGCATGCGGCGAGTATGGTCGAGTTGAGGGGGAAGGAGAGGATGCAGCTTGATTAGGGGCTTTATGCCGCCGAACTTGGGATGACTTCGTGGGGGGTGATTCGACTGGTGGGGATTTGATGGGAGTGGACTTGACGGACTTGGCGGACTTGACTTGATTGACTGACTTGATTCGATTTGATTGATTTGATTTTGCTTTTACTTTGCTCGATGTTGCTCTAGGTTGCTTTTCTTTTACGTGTAATTTCACTTTACTTTACTGGGATGAGTTGAGGTGGGATTGGGGGGCTTTTACTTTACTTCAAGTCTACGTTACTTTACTGGGATGGGATGGGGCGGGATTAATGGGAGACGGGAATACTATCAATGGGGTTAGCAGCTACAGAATCAAATCAATGCAACATAATAGCTACTTAAGTTGCCGCGTGTGTCAAAACACAAACACAGCAGGAACTTTAACACGGATTGTGTTCAAATGGTTCCCCAAACATGTCGCCTCTCTGGAATCTCGGGCCTCGCAAACTGCGGTTCGACAGGCCTTTATGCCTTCCTCCATACCAAACGCTGCGGTTCCTCATATCTGAAGCACAGGATATCACACCATGCCAACCAGACGGTAACATGATTGTACCCAACAAGTTGACTCGTGGGTCTCACAAGGCTACATAAAGTGCGGTACCACCCGATTTCTGCCTGATCCCGACTGAAAAAATGTGGGTTCCCGGTGCGGGGTGGAGTCGTTACTATTGTATCACTCGTGGCTCATGAGGCGTCACACGGCGACGCTGGCCTCCTCCACACGCTTCCAGCTCCCCGCTTCGTCACACCGTCACTTCGTCCCTTCTCCTTGCCATCAACATCACCGCCAAAATCCCCGTCATCACCATCGTCAACAACAGCACGCCCGCTACTTCTCCACCATCTCATTCACCCTCCATTATCTCTATTACAATGGCCACTCTCCCCCCCTCCACCTCTACTTCTCCCCCCACCCTCCGCTCTCTCCCCATCACCACCATCTCCCACAGAGACATCCACCTCCGCCCAGCCCGTCTCCAAGACCTTCCGCAATGCTGGACCATTCACAGCTACTACATCCTCCACCATGTCACCAACATGTTCTACGTCCCCTTCAGCTTCGGCGAGTTCCAGCTCATGTTCGAGAAGACGCTCGGCGACAGTCTCCCGTACATTATCGCCGTGTACCGTCCTTCAGCCCTGCAAGCCCTTCATTCTGGGTGCACGTGTCTTACGCGTGGCGGTGGTACGGGGACTGCCCAAGTGACGGGAACAGGGAATGTGATGCACCATGTTTGGCCTGCTACCCCGTATACAACGCCTGAGGAAGACGCGGAGGGGTATTATGAGATTATCGACAAGGACAACAAGAACAACAGCATCATCAACAACAATGCCACGGGGTGTGGGTGCGCTACTACTGTCAGTAACGGCGAAGAAGAAGAGCTTGTCCTGGGCTACGCCTATCTCCAACCGAATTTCTACGAGCTCGGCCATATGCTCTACATGTGCGGGCAAAACACCTACATCCACCCATCCCTCCGCGTCTCCGGGATCGGCACCAGGTTGTCCGTGTTGATGTGTTCTCTCGTCAAGGCGCCGGAGCGGTATACCCAGTATCCTCCTCCTGGTGCTCTTCCTCCTGCTCCTACATCCTCCACGACACTCCAACACCCGGAACAGGATGCCACCACATACCACGCGTTCCGCCACCAGCACATTCGCAAGCTGCACGCGCTCCTGCGTCGGACAGTCGTCGATGAAATCGGCCTCGGCAAAGGAAAGAGCAGGTTTTTCGAGAAGCTCGGGTTTGAGGTGGTCGGCTATGTTCCCATGGCTGGCGTCAAATGGGGCAGGGTTTATGGGTGCCGGTATTGGTATTTGAGGTTGGAGGAGTGGGATGAGGTGAAGGGCGCGTTGAAGGAGGGCGTTGCCGAGGAGAGGAGGAAGAGGGAGGCGATGGAGATGGGGTTTAAAGCTAGGTTGTAGGCGTAGGTGATGGGTTCGGGAGTTTCGGTGAGGGCTCCGGTAAGTGTACCATGATTACTACGAGGTTTGTTTGGGGTGTTATCACAGCACAATTACTACGATTTACTACGACTTTCGGCTTGGACGTTCGGCTTTCGGCTTTCAGTCTTCGCCTTTCGACTTTCGATTTTCGATTTTCGATTTCGGCTTGCAACATTCGGACTCAGATCAAACTCACGGGTGAGAGTGAGTTCGATCACTATCATGATGATCACAGCCGATGCACTTCATGTTCTAGCATCTGAGCATCATTTGTTTTTCGCATTTTATAGCTTTACTTTACTTCAATTCAAATGAATTCAATACGATTTCAACCATCCCATTGCATCATCTGTCCCCTCAGTATATGTATGACTGTACTAGTACTATACTCGTATGTCATCACCAACAATAACCGCAGCCACAGCGGTCGAGAGAAAAGCGTGGTACTAGTACATATATACCTGTCTACATACTTACATACCGGTAAATGCATTGATAAGGCATGGTGATCAAACAGCGCAACAAGATCAACGCGTGTAAGGCGAGGGCGAGGGCGAGGTGAGGTGCAATCATTTGTGTATCTAAATACCGGTACCTTTATTTACTGTACGATACTATATGTACGGCATCGATACGACTAAGAAAGAGGCGTGGACACCGATAGCTGATGATCGTGATGGAGATGACGTGTGGGGAAGTGGGGTGCGCATTCACTGCATTGAGGTGTGCCGTAGAAGTGCGGATGGGACGGTATGGGCGGGGAGGGAGATCATAGGCACGGTGGAGGGGAATGGAAGTGGGAAAGTCTATACGATACGATAGCATAGATGAATGTGTGTGTGTTTACGTGTTGATGTGTGTATCTGGTTGGTATGTACGAGTACCAGTACAATATAGTAGAAGAACCATTTCGACACGGTGTGTAAGAAAACCCGTATTGCAGTTAAGTGATAGGAAGCCTGCTTCCCGTAGGTTAGGAATTGCTATTTGACAGGAAGCCAGGGTTGGGCGCACACTCGCTAACTAAATCGCCTACTAATTGACTAGAACCATGCAGGACACTCAATACTGCCCAATCAGCATGCAGAATTCCTGTCGTATGTGTTTAGGAAGTTTGAATGGGGGGATACCCCTGATCAAACAGGCCGTTTAGACCTCTGGATTTCCTATCGTTAGCGCGATAATTGACTCCTAACTGGTGCAGTTAGGAATTCCTAAGCTACGGGAAGTCCTCCAATGCAATCGGGGGCTCGTTGTAATCACCCCAACTCAGCCCATTTCCCGGCTCTCGGGCCGCATAGACTAGTGATACGCCATGTGGGGTAGAAAGAAAGCTTTAGTTATAAGTTATCCTCCTGTATCCATCTTCCCAGAAAGGAAACGTATTCCCTTAGCCACAGGAAGGGAGGGTACATAGAGTGCACTAGCCACACGTTGCGTGTATCATGTAGAATGCGTCCGGTATTGTTGCTGTAACTACCCCTGGATTTAAGAAGGCCAAATTCCAGGGTAAACGAGACGACAACAGAGTGATTTGTTTCTTTGTTTCTCGCGTCGAGTGGGTATGCTTTGCCCCGTATAACGTTACCGGTACCGTATGTGTAGAGACCGATAGCATTAACATCACTCTCCACGCCACCCAAAAGTGTAGCTCCCGTATTCCCTCGAGCGTGGCAGTGTCTTATTTCTCGTATCTGAACATTTTTTTCGCTTCCCCCGTGGTGCCTGTGCGTTGCTGTGTGCGTGTCGCTCATCTCATCTCATCTCATCTCTCATCTCCTGCTTTTGGTGGTGGGGAGCCCCCTACACCCACACACCAAGCGATTCCTCTCCTCCCGAGGCTCTCCTCCTTCTCGACCCTGCGACGCTCCACGCGACTCCAACTCCGACTCCGACTCCAACATTCGTTTCCCATACCCGGAAGGGACCACGCTCGTTACCCACCCACTGCCCACTACCCCAAGATTCCGCGAGAGACGAGCGACGAGGCACGAGGCTGCGACTGACTGACCGACCGACGGACGACGACGATCCCATTGGCACCGACGAACCACCCTCTCCCTCACACCCGCGCTCAGAGAGTGAGAGAGAGAGGCAGAAGAGGGAGGAAGAAGAGAAGAGGAGCAGCAGCACAGACGGAGAAGATTAAGGCACCCTTTGCACGAGACGTCCGAGACGAGACGACACGAGACGCACGACGACCTCTGCGCACCGCACAACGCACATCCCCTCGCTTCCGAATTTTATCCTCGCTCGCTCGCTTGTTGCGGCGGTTTCAGCTGAGGGTGCGACGGCGATTGACGAGTTGGTTGGGTGATTGATTGACTGGCTGGCGGGTTGTCGCAAGCTGCCTGCTGCCCTACGGAGTCGAGAGACGGGGTTAGGCACAGGAAGAAGGAAAAGAGAGATTTGGATTGAGGTGGAGAAAGTGAACGACTTGAAGAACGAAAGCTGAGCTGGTCTCTGGGCGGCACAGCGTTTGCGAGAGACATTGCGACAGACGCAGACGCAGACGTGAAGGATACGGATAAGGATACAGATAAGGTTTAAGGTTTTTCGGGTACGGGATAAAGATAGTGAGTTACGACTCCGGGAGTACGGCGGCGGAGAGGTGCTGAGAAGGATTACCACAGGTCCACACTCGAAACACAAACATGTCATTTTTCAGTCGCAACAAGTCGAAAAAGTCGCACGGAGGCGTTTCGGGGCTGAAGATTTCCAACCCAACACCAAACCATGAGATTGTGGTGAAGGGGAGCTTTATTGATCTCCGATCACCACAGAATGGAGCGACGGCGGCGGCGGGTTCGATTAACTCGCGGTCGACGACACCAATGTCGGCGATTGAGGATGCCGCGATTGTGCTGGGGCTTCAGAAACCGCTGTCTCCGCCGAAATTGCCGCCGCCCTTGTCGCCAATTCAGGTTCCCAGGCCGTATTCTCCTAGACAGTATTCGTCGGGTCCGAGGACACCGACAATGCCGAACTCCCCCGCGAGCACCGTGACGATTACTGCGGCCAGGTCGCCGGGGTTCAGGGATGCGGAAAGGACGAGATCAGGCCAGACGGGGGCGGAAGAGCGGTGGGGAGGTCGCGGATCCGCTGTGGGCCGTGGTGGTATTGGAGGACCGGGAGCTGACGGGAGAGCGGCGGCCAATCCGGATCCGCGCAGGCCCAAGATTAATGTGGATGTGCCGTCCTACTCGTCGCCTACGACCCCAATGTCATTGCTCCCAGGGGGGTTTAATGCTTCGCTTCCTTCAACGCCTACCGTGTCATCAAGACCCACGACTCCTTCCACAAGAAACTTCTCTCGCCCCGGATTCGCGACTGTTCCCATTGATCCTACTCCTCCTTCGGGGCCTAATCCGACAGTCGTCGTCAAGTCGCCTGAAAGGACCCCGACAAATCATTCATCCGGAAACGGCGATACTCGCCCTGGTAGTCGCGTCACGTCGCCTACACCCGTTGGTTTTGTTGACCAAGAGCCACGTCCACCTTCTCGAGGCCGGCAAAGACAACGCTCGTTGTCGAGATCCCCCACCATCGATATTACCGACACAGAATCCTCAGGCGGATCCATCTACAAGCTCTGGCAACGTACGCGGACAAACTCACCGGTTAGTCGGAATCCCAGTATCGACCTCTCTCGTCGCCGTTCCAGCGTAGGAGACACGAGTCGCCTCGGCGCCAGTCTTCGCCCTATTTCCACCAGCTCCTCCATCTACTCTACCATCTCGCAGGACCCTCCGACCTCCTCCTCGGTCGACTCGTTTACAGCGCCTTTGAGTGCCCGCCCGGTAATCCCGCGCATCAACACGTCCCCCGAGCAGCTGGATTCTGTTCGGTTCTTTGACCCAGCATCCATCTCGCCCGTCTCACCAGTCTCTCCTCTTGAGCCCTTATACACAAAGCCTGGCGCAGTCTTCAAATCGCCGGAAATTTCTCCAGAACTTGCACCATTCCGCCACCACCACCAGGCTGCTGCAGAAGATCAACATTTACCCCTGCTGCCACCGCTGCAGCTTGACTCTTCCACCGCAGAAGACCTGTCGAAACTTTTCCAGGCTGAGCTCGGCAACAACAACAACGACAACAACAACAATAACGACGACGACGACATGCCGGGGAGATTGAACACGACAGATCTCGCGCCGAAAAGCGCGCCCGCCACCACCGTCTTCACACCGAAATCAGAAAACGGTATCCTCCCATCGTATTTCGGACCTCTGAAGGATGTGCAAACCGAATCCCCCATCTCGCCTACCGACCGCACGGAGATTCACCGTCCGGCAAGTGGACTCGGGCGCAGGATGTCGACCAAGATTCAACGCCTTGTTTCGTCGAGCTCGTCCTCGAGACGGCAGAGTCCGTCCGGGCATGCGCATGCGCAACGCGGGATATTGAAAGATCATATATCCGCACCCATGGCGATTGGCGAGGAGGATCCAACGGGGTACGATGGCGAGATTGTGAAGCTTCGCGCGCAGTTTGCGGCTGCTGCTGAGGCCGTCGGGAATTCGAGTCGGAAAGTGGAGGACTGGAATCTCGGGACTGTGTCGGCGGGGTCGTCGCTGGCTGGGACGAGACCATCCACGGGTACTTCATCGGCTTCAAGGGTTCGCGCTGGCCGTGAGTCCCCGGATGAGAATGCTACACCGGGGTTGGGGAGTCCGCGATCGGCGTCGTCAGAGAGGAATGGACATGTCGAGTCTCCGGTCACCCCACGAGATTATAGTCAGCCGTTTTTGGCGCTGAAGGGAAGTAGGGGTGGAGAGGGAGTTGAGACCCCGAAGCTGAAGAAGTCGCCGAGTTCGCCCCCGCTGGTGAGGAAGCATTCAGATCCGCCGCCGCCGCCGAGGGCGCCGGCCATGGCCCTCGAGAATAGGTTGCCGTCGACGATTGTCGAGTCGCCGACAAATATGGAGTTTTCGAAGCGCAGGAACAGTGGGGATGCTGAGAAAGGGGGGGTTTCGAGGTTGAAGCAGGAGGATGCGAGAGCGTTCCAGAGATCCCCGTCGAATGGGTCGTCGAAGAGTAATTCTGATAACGAGACCCAGCCGCCGTCAGGTATGCATTCTCCGACAATGAGTGCGATCAGTAATAGCACTGCTGCGACGAGTGTCGCGTCCCCGATTAGTCCGATGTTGCCGCAGCTTCTCGCGAGCCCTCGTCCACCTTCGGCTGCTGCGAATCGAGGTCCTCCGGGGCCGAAGAAGTTGCTGCGTTCGGCTACTATGTCGTCCAGAGCGAATGGCGGGGCTGCTCGTCCAGTCCCACGGATTGCGCCTCCGATGCGAACCAGTACGATGAAACCCACCACCGACACAGAAGTTCCTAAACCACCTCTCCGCAGTTTCACCACGACCTTTGATAAACCGCAGAGATCGTACACGCTCTCACCATCCACATCTCGGTGCGCCTCTCCCACCAAAACCGAAACCCTCGACATCCCCTCCATCCGAGACCAAAACCCGGCCTTCTCCTTCGCCACCACCATCGACCTCGCCTTCAACAACCCCTCGCCCTCCTCAAAACCAGAGCTCGACGACACCTGCTCCATCTTCCCGGACGACTCCATCTCCGTCATCAACCTCCCCACCTCGACCCGGCGCCCCATCTCCCCCCCAATCACAGCCACAATCCCAGAAACAACCGAAACCGACTGGAAACCACAAACCCCCACGCTCCAGCCCCCACCCACTCCCACCTCCTCACAACCCCTCCGCCCCGCCCGCTCCCTCACAACCCTCCACCGCACCCCCGCCGACTTCACGACGCCGCACCCTCCCGAACCCCCCACCATCCCCGCAATAAAACGTACAAAATCCTACGGCGAAGGACTCCGTCGCGCCTTCTCCCGCCGCAAACCCACCCTCAACCCTCTCTCGTCCTCAACCACCTCCTCCCCGTCCTCCTCTCGCCCGACCACCCCAGCACTCCCATCCACCCCCGTCCCGCCAATCCCGGATGACATCGCGGAGGTCTCCAGCCCGCTCGCCCACGGCCCGAAATCCGAGGCGTCGTTGCGCCACTGGAACACCCAACGCAACCGGCCGCGTCCAGGAGTAGGGGCGGGGGCGAGGAAATCAATCTACGCGACGGTAAAACTGACCCCAGACCACCGCACAGAAACCCGGAAAATCCAAGCCGGGACACTGTTTATCAAAACCATCGTCGCGGTCAAAGGCGCCGGTGGGGAGGAGAATGCCGGGATGGGACAGATGGGCCGCGTCGTCGACCATTATATGAAGCCCCGGAAAGGAAGTGCCGTCGATCGCAAGTGTGAGTTTTGTGCGAAGGGCCCGTTCGCGAATATGTGGGTTTGCTTGGAGGAACATAAGGAGGGGAAGAGGGGAGAGAAGGGGGAGGATGGCGACGGGGATGAAGGGATGGAGTGTAGGTTGGTCGTGTGTAGGATGTGTTGTAATGAGAAGGTGCAGGAGGGAGAGGCGGAGCTGTTTTGAGTGGACGGGGAGAGAAGGGGAGGGGAGGGGAGGCGGGGATATAGAAATTGATATTGTGTATATAATCCTTTTTTTTTTTTTTTCCGGAAATGTTGATGCTACATGTTGATGTTGTTTATTGTTTTTCTTTTTTTTCTTTTTTTTTTTCTTTTATTTTTTCGTTTTATTTTTTTTTTTCTTCTTGTTTTCCGCTTCTTCCGTTTCTTTCGGGTTTTGTTCATGTTTCTTCGCTATACCATGACCGTACCGCACTGCACTGGAATCGTCACAATCACTGCAGTGCGCTCACTGCTCAATGATAAATATGGAAGTTAAAATATACCATTGCCTTTTACGCCGGTGACCCAACTTGAACTTGAGCTGTCGGCGCTATCGAGCATCGCCATTATTGTAGGATTGTTGCATCATCCTTACTGACAACGTCCGGCTACACTGAGCTTTGCATCATCGCTACATGTTTGTCCTGATCGAATTACGGAGCGAGTGATACACTATGTTATTGAGTATTCGACAGTTGAGGAGCTTGACGGTGGGTGGGTGGAAGAGAACTGAATGAACTTGAACTTGAACTTGAAATATAGGTATGGAGGCAAGACAAGCTAACCAGTACCAAAGACAGTATCTTCAACGCCTGATCTGGACTCCTGGATCCTACAGCTTCGGGTCACTAACATGGCGGAAATCGTGCTTGAGAAGGTGCAGGTTCAGAGCAATCAGTTCACGCATCTATGTCGAGGCGTCAAACAATGGCCTACCTGAATTACTCACAAGTGATAGTAGTGCTGTGGTATTTGATCCTCCCGCCTTCATTGTCGAGTTCCCTCCACCCGGAGCGATGATAGACAAGTCACGAGAAAGCACTCAGGCTATCATCTTCCGCTGGCTGGCTCTGTGGTGGTTTTGAATTTTTTTTTTTCCCTGAGCCGCAGGAAGAGGTAAATCATGCCCGTATATTCACGACCAGCACAACCCATGTTCCCAATCCGGTTTTGAAGTCTCTCGGCGCCCCTGTGAGGGTGATATGACTCTGGAGTAGTGTCCTCCCTCCTCACTCGGGCGGCTGACTTCACGGCCTGGGGAGGGACTACGACGATAGTGCGCGGGAGAGTATTATTATATGGAGTTCCAGAAGGTAGAAGGTAAGGGGTGGAACGCGAAGCCCGACCAGAAGGTGATTTATAGCTTGAACATCTGTTTCGATTGGGAAGTTGATGGGTATTACGGGGAGTATATACGGCCGCGGTGGACGCAATCTGAGGAGACTTGGAGTCACGACGGTAGTTGGATGAGGAGCTTCGGGATAGGGAAAGGAAAGGAGGAGGGGAAGAAGTTATGTTAAAAAGGGGTATGGGCTGACGACTGGGTGGATATGGTGGACAGGGATATAAGGGGATCTATGAGCGATGGGAAATTGGGAAAACGGTGAGATCGGATCATGGGATGTCACTGGAGATGATATCAAGTCACGTGAATGGGAGCATTTTATAGTCATATTCCTGATATCGCACTCGTGATGGAAACGTCCGTTGGGTGTCTTGGAACCCCGAGGGTACGGAAAGCGATGGTTTGTAGTATGTGGCGTGTGAGAGAATGTAGATAGCGGGGATGCGAGGAACTACGAACCCGTGAGAGAAGGATACGAAGAGTAGAAGGAAAGCGAACCATTTATACGGAAGTTCGCAATGTAATGTTTCAATCATGCTTCGACGTTTCAAACAATGACCACAAAACGAAGCTTGTGAATGGCGCTTTTGACCCCCCGTGAAGATGATACCTCACGTACTACATTTCCTCGATATTAGTATCAATATCATCGTTGCCTAACAGGACCACACTTCTGTTTGTACCAGCTTTTCTGCATCTTCACGTCGATACCTTATCCCACCGCCTCCATCTCATCACCACAGCATAAACACCACCATCACCATCGCCCACCCCCGCTTCCCGATCCTCACGCGCTCCCCCCGCTTCCCCCGCTTCGGTAATTCGATCCGCATGACGCGCCTGTCATGTGGGCAAGAGCCGCGTTTAAACCACTGCGCCCCTGATCCCCGCGCGCACCGCCATAAGCGCCCTCATCGGGGATAGTCGAGTGCGCAGTCATGAGCACCCCCAACCACCACCAAGTCACCCATCCGGCTGGCCTCTCCTTAATCATGTCCGGTGAGCAGCATCAAATTTAGCTCATCGCAGTAAAGTGCTATAGACGCAGATAGACGCTCAAACGCGCGGGATGAGGTTTGATTTGCCGCGTTGTGGACACCGGGTTGGAGATTGCGACTCCTTTCTGGGAGATGGAGGGCAGTGATGGAACGAGATCGGCAGGCAGTAGTGGGATGTGGTGAGTGACGGGTAGGGCCGGCAGGTGGCAAGGTGTGAGGGTGGCCCGGGGCGGCGTTTTCACCAATGGGTGACGAGAGGCCCTACAATGCTGGGACAATTCACCTGGATGGCTCTGGAAGTAGTGTCACAGGGAGGTAGGATTCATGTCACACGGTATCAAAGGTGATGGAGTTGCGGATCAGCTCAATGTGCACCAAATCAACTCTCTGCAGGTTGCGGCTGGAGCGTTTGCACACCCTCGGGCTCAGAAATCCTACGTTGCCCTTTTTTCGGGGACTAAGGTCTCTACAGCCAGCACGATCCACATATGCTTGACATTTCTGGTTGCACGGAGGGTCCGCGCGATGCAAGCTTACATGTGGAGAGCTGTGTGGACGATCATCACAGCCGATGACGCCGGGAAGACGGGAAAGGTGCTGATGGCCATGTCTCCCGCTCTGCATCATTCTTGACCTCAGTCGAGCCAACGGATCGCGTGGGTTGTTTGGAAGGTTTAGCCTCCGAAATACGACCTCTCTACGGGGGGCAATGCAGTTCGGGGATCACAACAGGTCCGCTGTTCCTTTTTCCCAGTAGAGGGGTGGAAGCCCCGCGCAGCTTTGCAGAAGGTAGGACGCAGAAGTAGGGAATTGATGGCGAGATGAGGGGTCATGACGATTTGACTTGCGGGTTCCGACGAACCAGAAGACGGAAGAGCAGGAGAATGGAGGCCATATGAAGCTGCCCGCTGCTTCTACACTTTCTCTTGGATGCGAGGACAAAAAGTGGGGCGGGAAAAGAGGTGTTCGCTTTCGACAAGGGGTTGCAGTGAGAACTTTACGCTCGGCCACTGGCGCATTGTCGTAGGTAGTTTTTCCCTCAGCGTTCGTCTGGTTGTGTTCATGATCCGCCAGGGTCCAAAACGCTGCTAATAGTAATTCAGTTGTTGGCAAGATTGAAAGAAACGAGGATATGAGTTGTATGATTTTGAGCAAATCATTTTTAGGCCTGAACCACTCCCTCACGACAATTTTGCAAGATTTCTTTCCTTGAATTTCTCTGAACAAAACAATATCTAGATCACCACGTAGGGACTCTGGTTCCGTGCACCCACCCACCGAACCTGCCAGTAACCGGCCAGAACCTTGAGCCCAAGGATGCAATCACCTGTCTCCTCTACATTTACACTCAATGCAGCTCGCCATGATCACCTCGCCATCCGTGTGCGGAAAAATCAAAATCCTACACGATAACCTTTGCAACCACATGCGGCGGCTGTTGGTCCGTAGGGGCCGGATCTTGGTCTTGGTCTTGGTCTTGGTCTTATTCATCCCGTTAGCCATTATACTCTCTGGTTGTGCTGAGATCATCCCCCCCTCCACCGTGCGCGAATTACAACACGATATCTCGCGAGCCAGCTCCCCATCACCCTCCCACCACATCAAGCCGCCCCATAGACTCCCAAAGTTGAATGCTTAACAATCTCTCATGTTTCAATAAACTTTCGCCGGTCACTCATCCACAAGCAACGCTACGATACCGGTACTCTACCTATCTACTAGAGGCCGCCAAAATGCTCACCGTGGCGCCCTGCGGCCGCTGTCAGCGGCAACTAGAGCACGACAATGCTCCGCGCTCCAATCGTCTGATAGCCGCGTGAGTCGTAAGTCTCGGTGGGTATCGGTGGGTGCGTACCAAGCAGGAAAGCTCGTGGAAATTATACCTCCGCAGCTATAGCATGGACTCGCATACACGCTACATATGAGGTAGCCGCATCATAGCCGGTAGGAGGACCAGCCAGCCAGTTGAGGGAGCCAACCACTGACTGTGCAGCCGATCGAGAACCAGAATTACTGGAATGGTGTTTGACGGAAGTGGTAGGCCAGCGCAGTGTTATTACATGGGGGACTATAAGTAGGGATTTACTGTACTACTAGTATTAGTACTCCATAGAGCCACTTCTTTCAGGAGAGTGTAGGTGTCGCCAATGGCACAGAAAACCGTAGATACCATCGAGTTTGACAATGATTACAATTATACATTGCAACCCACACCCACCCCCACACACACAACACACACAACGTCCACAATCTCCGTTTTCATCGCATGTCGCCGAGCCAGAAACCTGCATCATGCTGCGGAACCAAAATGGTTCTCCTTCCATCCATCCATCCAGCCCTGTGTTTTTTTCCTTGGGTCTGGCGTTGTGGTGGATCCGAAGTAACGGCTGTGTCTGCGCCCGTAACCCGACATTGTGATTTGCTAATGCGCTGCGTACTGGTACTGGATTGGTACCCCTTGCGGCGCGAATGGTGGGAAAGAGCTGTAATGTACTGTACAAACAGGTGAAATATGGGTATGGCCCTATCCGTGATATTGGTTCGGGCGGTGATTGGGTGCGTCGCTTGAAAATGTCGGTGCACTGGGGAGCTCAGCACATGCCATCCTGCCCCCCCGCCATAGATACCCACGATCCAGCTAATCTCGCCGAGCATAACCACCGCCATCATCATCATGACCCCACCATCGCCCCTCTAACCCTCTAACCCTCCAACCCGGACCCTAGGCTCTGCAGCTCGGGTGATGATGATGACGCTGGCCCCGACATGAACATGAACGTAGAACTCCAAACGTATCTGAAATTTCATCTAGGCTCTCTCTCGTCTGTACTCTAAATCCTCTCGACCCTCTCTTCCCAACAAGTCCGATAAACAAATATCCTACAATACAACCCATACACTAACTCGAACTTGGTGGGTACCAGCCTACTATAGTGCTATTGAACATCGTATACGTGACCGTAAACCATACCCACCACACCCTCTGCATCCTCTCCCCTCCCCTCCCCATCCCTACAACCTACAACCGTCTCTTCTTCACCTCACCCATCCCCATGCCTTCATCCGCCTCCTCCAGCTCCATCTGCAAACTCGCACTTCCCCTCCTCAACCCCCTCCCCTGTCCCTCCGGATCCTCCCATGGCGGCGGCAGGAACCCAACCCCCGCTGGCGCGGAGTGTGAGCGCGGTATGGACTCAGACATGGGTACGTCTCCATCCGCATCCGCATCCTTCACCCTCTGCTCCCTTCGCTCCCCCTTCTGTTCCTCTTCCTCATCCGCCTCCGCCTCCGCCTCCGCCTCCACCTCCACCTCCACCGTTTCCCGGGCTGCATCGTCCGCACTACGTTGTCCCCTCTCCCCAGTGCCGCTACCACTCCTCGACCTGCCTTCCTCCGATCCCTCACCACTTCCAGAGCCAGTCTCGCTCCCTTCTTCCTCCCCCGTCTCCGTCTCCTCCTCCTCCTCGCCAACCAGCGACCTCAACCGCCGCTTACACCGCACGTACTTATCGTTCAGCAGATTATGTTTCCGCTTCAGCAACGCGACCTCGTTGTGGAGGCGGTGGTTTTCGGCGACGAGCTGGTCGACTGTTGATATTGTGGTTGGGGCGGGGGTTATACTTAGCGACGGTGGTGGTGGTGGGGTGGGGATTGGTAGTAACGGGCGGAAGGTGGAGGAGGGGGGTTTTGGCGGCCAGGGGAGGTTGAGGGGCGTGAAGGTTATGGGACGGTGGGGCTGGGGTGCAGGGGCGGGAGCGGGAGCGGGGGTACTGGAGTTGAGGATGTGGGCGATTGAGGTTGGAGAAGAGCGGTCTTGGGGGCGGCGGGGATGTTTTTCGGGTTGCGGGCGATGCTGTACTGACTGTAGTTGTTGCTGCTGTTGTTGTTCTACCTGGTGAGCAGCCGGGTCATAGACTGTAGCGCGCTGGGCCATCAACGGCGAGTTCGGGCTGCCTGGATCATGTTGAGGCGCCGATGGCCCAGACGAGTGCTGCTGCTGCTGTTGAATCTGTGATGACCTGGACTGCTGCTCCTCCTGCCAGCGCTGGAAGCGTTCAAATATCTGGTTGCGTTCGTGGTCTGTAATGTGCTCGCAGCTTTTGATGAGGTGGTTTTGCATGTTTTGGCTGCGGCCAGAGACGCCTTCGACGCGGTCGAATGCTGGGGAAGGGATGTCTATCAGCACCATGACCACCAATATCACCAATATCGCCATCATCATCATCATCGTCGTCGTCGTCGTCAGGTGAAAGAAAGAGCAGGCACAGTACCTTTCTTCCGCTTCCACTCGTCCCAGTTAAACTGCCGCACACTCGGGTTCTGAGTCTGCACTCCAATTGCAACTCCAACCCCAGCACCAGCACCAGCGCCACCTTCAGCAGGCCCCATTCCATTAAACTCAGCGCGCATACTTGGATCATTCCCAATGTCGTCGATTATCGCGGCAATGCAGCGTTTGCAGAACGCCCGCTTGTGTTTCGTGTTGTACATGCGCGAGTCGCGGTCCCAGTGCTCGAGGAATTCGTCCCAGAGGGGGGATTTGTTGTGGGGGCGCATTTTGGCGGTGGAGGTGCGGAGGAGAGGAGCAGGTGCTGTACCGGAGATGAGAGTTGTTTTCGAGAGATTAGAGTTGCGGAGGACGGAGGAGGGACGTGGAGAGAAAGAGATAGTGGCGCTGTGATTATTATTATTATTATGATTATGACTATGATTGTGGTGGTGGTGGTGGTGGTGGTGGTAGAGTAGTGTAACAGAGTCTCCCGATACCAGGGGCGATGCAGCGGTGTTCAGACTCCTCCAGTTCGACTCCCGCTCTTCGCCGACTCGCTCGCTGACACCTCACTCCAGCGACCGAGTCCGAGACCAATCCTTCGACCCGGCGACGGCGGCGGTGTGAGTTTCGCTGCTGTGCGGGTAGGAGGTATCGTCGATGTATCGTCCAGTCGTCTCGAACGGATCGTAGCGTAGCCGTTGTCCCACCAGCGCCGCGGTGAGAAGCTGTTGTCGGGGTGGTTGCAGGTGGAGGGCGGAGTGATGTGGTCGTGGTTGATGGTGGTGGTGGTGGTG
>ML220138.1:225538-323191 GCA_004786065.1 Ascodesmis nigricans
GGGTGGCAGACGGCTGCCGGAGGATGGGAAACGTGCCTAGTGTTTAGACTTTTTTGTTAGCAGGCGGGGGAAGTCGTCGAGTAGAGTAGGGAGAGCAGAGTACAGAGTAGGATAGGTTGCCAGAGAAGAAAGACACAGGCAGATGACAGAGAAAAAAAAGATTGCTTGCACTGTCTTGACGTCGTCTCCTCCTCCCAGCGCGCGGGGGACTCAGCGCCTAATGTATGCCTGTATTATATCCCGTCGGGGCAAGCAGGGCGGCGGCGGGCCATTCTCGGTCGACTCGGGGGGCGCAAGCGCAAGACGCGCTCGCAGCAGCCTGTGTGCGATGTTGTGTGCTGTCTTGTCGGCTGTGCTCTGTAAGTACTGCACTGTTACCTTCTGCCCTGTCCCCGAGTTAGGTTAGCTTGGTAGGGGGCAAGGGTGGCATGCGTAGTGCAGTGTATGTAATGTAGTGTATGTAATGTAGTGTATGTAATGTAGTGTATGCCCTCCCCCCTCCTCCCGACCAGGCCTCTTTCTTCTCCCCGCAGTCTTACCAACCTTCTTCTCCTCATCCTCAACTCAGTCACGGGTCCTGATCGTTCCGCGGTAAGATCATCGCGTTCACCACCACAGGCCTCCAACACAACCCCCGAATCCTCACCGGGGCGACAGACGAGAAACAGACAGACCACTCGAACAGTCGAACAGACGAACAGTCGAACAGACGACCTAAGCGAGGCACCGTGACGCCGCAACCGCCCTCCTCCCCTTATCATCATCATCGGCGCCTCTCTCATGCTCCCTCTCTCCCACCCTCTCTCCCACCCTCTCTCATGCTCTCTCTCTCCCACCCTCTCTCCCACCCTCTCTCCCATCCTCTCTCCCACCCAATCCACCCAACCCACCCAACCCATAGTCCAAGCAGGTATGGTCCATCACCGGTCTAGGTATCTCCCGTGCCGCCATATCCCAACCCATGGTGCTGTGATACCGCGACATTGACGCCGTGACACCAAACCCCCGACCAGCATCCTGGAACAACACCACACTCACACCCGCGTCCGAGTCAATGGGTTGCCAGTCGGTCGGTCTGTTGGTTTCTTCGGTTGGGTATTTTCGCAATGCCGTAGGTGTGCGGGTGGGAAACTGGGGACCCAAGTTTATGGGAACTTTGGATGAGCACACACAGCACTTACGCCGGGCACAGGAAGGTGGGCGCTTAACGCTGACCCTGAGCGCACCTTCCGAAATCGATGGGGATATTGGGAGTCTGGTGTGAGGAGGAAAATTATGTCGGTCATGAGTTGATGGCAGAAACTTTTGGACTGTGTCGAAGACCGGGCATCTATTGACTAGAAACGCAGTGCGGAACGTATCCCGAATCGAAGCCTCTGGCTGTTGTCGAGTCGTCCAAATCCTGGGCGGAGGAACTCACATCTGCTCGGAGTGGGGTCAAGGTCAAGGACAAGGGTTTTACGGGAAATTTGAACTTGGGGCGGAGGTAAGGAGAGGAGGGACTCGCAGTGTAGAGTACTATATTGTTCTATTAGATCTACTGTAGAATGCAGTGGGTTTATGTAGTTGATATTCCTGGAGGTTTTGTGCAGCTCGCGGAAATCCCCAGCGGTCGGCTCAACACCTCTGGCACAACCTGCCATCGGCTCGCGGTCCAATTCCGATACAAATCATCTACCATCACTGCAACTCCAATCTTTCCTGGTTCGGCGGCGAATGTAGCGGGTTCGAGGAGGAGAGTATGATGAACAATGGTTGTCTATTGCTGATGGGGGAGCTACCCTATACACTTGCTACTGTATGCATGCTTACATAACGTACACTCCCACAGCGAAGAATGTCTGCAATCCTGAAGATACCACAGCGTGACATAAACACAAAACTAACTAGACTCGCAAAGAAAAAAGTAGAATGGTGCATCTTCAGAAACCGAAGCATAGCCAAGCGGCCATCCGTGGTACTGATCAATGTCTGAGTTTACAAAGGCGCAAAGATATCCACACTGTCCAAAGCTCCGTTCTTGCCACCAAGCCCGATCGTCATGGCATCCGGTTCACCTGTGCAGGAAATCCGTTCCACTTTGGGGACTATAGGGTGGCGTTGAGCATGGACGAAAAGAAGGTCGACGTCCAGGAACTCTTCAGCGACTCCAACGAACACTGAGAGCAAAAGAAAATCCCATGTCTGGACCTCGGGTGCAGCTCGGATATGGAGCTCTACTGGGATATGCACCTCTACGCCGGATGGTTCTGCGAAAGTGGCAAAGGCAAGGCTGCCTCTATCGCCGGGTGCGGTAAACTCACACCCTTCCCATCTCACCACTCCAACCGCGTTGCGGATCGTATCGTTAGAGTCTGACGAAAGAATCACGGACTCAAACATCCCAGAGGTGTATCCTGTTTTGGTGCCCTATTTATACACCTTCATCGGGAAAATATTTTAAAGTTGACAAGGTATGAGGGAACATGCGTGGTATCGGGAGAACTCATCGTTGCCAGGGAGTGTGTTTTGAAGGTCGATAATATTATAGAGAAGCTTTAGCTGATTGAAAGATTCAGGGAGGTCGAACGTGAGTCAGATCCTGCGGAGCTGGGCGAATCGTCTAGCTATATCTGGTCATCGTCGAGGATAGTTGGAATCGAAGTTTCCGTATTTCCCAGCTCCATGATTGGTGACGAGCCACTGGTTGCGAGTGCCGAGATATTAATATTCAGATCAAAGAAGTGTGAGATCTCCAGGGTTTGAACCCTATTCAAAACAAGGATCTCGTGCAAAATGCTTTCAAGCGGTATTCGCCGGAGGTCATGCCATATTCCAGACGGCCCTTGTACAAAGAGTTCTTTCGGGGTAACGACCGACCAGGTCTGGTCTTTCCCCAGCACGTGTCCAACAGTAGCATATACTCTCTCCCAGCGGATTGAATCTCCGATGGTCCATGCAGCAAGAAACACTGCCCCCAAAGTTCCATACGGCTCATTAATCCCTTCAATAAGGGTCGAATGATCGGCGGGCGCATCAGGTATGACCCTTGGAGCATATCTGGTAGCTCCGGACCACTCGAGGACCTCGCCCGGCGCAGGTAATCTCATTATGGTGGGGTTTCCTATCCACACAAGCAGGCTAGCGTTTACTGGGTTGACACGAGTAGTTACGAAAACGGTAAAGGTCTTCGTGTTGGAATTGAATGCAATCCCATGTATCCTACCCGGATGGTAAGCAACATGAGACAAACGTAGAACGGAGGTCTTACGGAAATCCATGCTCTTTAACATCCCGCTCAATGGCATGGAGGGAACCATAGTATCCGGCGTTACTCAAAGCATGCGGGTTCTGGAGGAGATTCATCGCTTCCTCCCCCATCATCCCTCGAGCGACATTGCCAATTTCGCGCTGTAGTGTTGACCACAATCGACTCACAGCTTGTAACCCTCCGCGATGTAATAATGGGCGACGGGATGTCCTAGGGTTAGGAGGAAAAGTACCCGGTAGGATACCTCAAATCATGCCTGTGGTTGGATCTTCCTCCAAGGATTCAGGACGAGTTGGTGTAGCCTCTGTATCTATGGGAGAAGGAGGCTTATTCGGTTGGTCATCACTCAAGGTCATGGCACCAATTGCCGGAGCCGGGGGGAAATATAACGTCGTGATTGGCCAGCTTGATGGAATATCATCAATGTTATGTTGAGAAACTATTTAACGAGTGATTATCAATGGTGATGGACTTGACTCTCCTATTTTATATGCTTTTTTTACGCTAATGACTCAGCATAAGTGTTGAATAACTCGTAATTATGTCACTGGCATCGTAAAACCTTTTATTCCTACATATATAATATACTTTCAATATTCAATGACGTCGCGCAGGTGTCTCCTGCTCGGCGGCGTTTCTCGTTTCGATTTCCCAGCCTCCATCACCAACCACGTTTCCGCCAGCGCCGTCACATTCAACGCCGGGAGACTCAACCAACGCACTTCATCCCCCGAGAGGATATCATTGCCATCGTCGAGCTGTCAGAAGTGTAGGAGAGACGAGGTAAGTCGTCTTGATGAGAACTGGCAGCGAAACGCAATCTAAGCTGATAGCTGTCCACCCAGAGCGAGCAAAACTCAATGCAAAATCAGCAGACGTGTCAGATATCGAGGCTGCTAACTCGGTTGCGGGATTCCATCTCGCCCATCTCGATACCCGAGCGTGCGATGAGCAGATGAGCCACATCCGCCACGGAAAAGCGCAGCGGTTCTATGTGATCTGTCGAGATGCCACGATGCGGAGATGAGGTGTCTCGCTGAGCGTCATACCCGGGCGATGTGCTGAGGTCGGAATTGAGATGATGGGGTTTTATTCTGTGGATGTGGACGCTTTCAACCGTAACTCATCGGATTTCATCCGCCCTGACCATACAAGATGCGAAAGGCGCGGCAAACCATGCGCCAATCTCAGGATTGACATCTTACTTGGTGGCGAAATCGAGGTGCCATAACGACATCCTGGTGTATTAAAGGAATACCGAGGAAATCAACATTCTCAAAACACTGACAGACCAGTTTCACAAACTACCCAGGTCCCGTGACTCTTCCGCTATGCGGGAGTGGATGGCCCTGATCCCTTCGCGTGGGGTTCCAGCGAATCATTTTCCAAGTACGTACCCGCGCTGTGGGGGTCGCCAGTTTTCTAACTATTGTCAAGCGATTAGCTGCATTTTGTCGCCTCGAGCCTCCATTTTCAGGGCTCTCGTGCTGCGCGGTGAGGCTTCTGGAAGGTCGTCACTGTTGCGGAAAAAAAGACATGGACACGACACCGGTGGTCCTGTTTGGAATCGGTGCTTGGGACCGGTGTTCATCTCCCGGTGTAAATACTTGGAGGGACGTGTCGCGTCTTCTACTCTTATATCTATCTACCTGGATCTCTCTGTAAGTTGTCGGGGAGTTTTTTTACGTGTGCTTCAAAATTAACACAACCATGAACTCATTTCATGTCTCCAGATTGCTAACTGTTCAGTACGAAATAGGCGTTGAATGACACCCGTTTCGAGAAAGAAGTAATGGGAATAAATCTGTCGGTTCACCCCCTGATATAAAGTAAAGGTGCTAATTCTTGGTAGAAACGCGCCACTGGTACCCCCTCCAATCCGACTGACAATCCAATACACCATGACACCTCACTCGACAACCGCTTCACCTTGAAGTCTCTGCAACTAGACTCGACTCCGCCGCCCGATCGTTCCTCGTGTGTTGAAAAGATGGCGACACGGAAAAGCCGATTTGTTCGATCGTCGGTGACAAGAGAAAGCTTCCACGCTGAAAAGTATAGGTTTGTTTAGTTGCTGCATGCCAATGACAGAATGCCTATGAAAACACTGTGGTGAGAATCAGTTTACCTTTTCGTAGCATAGTGGATTCGTGATAAGATATGAAAGATCAAGGACACAAGGTGCGGAATTCGAATACACGAAATATTCCGACTCACGCCTCTTTCGTTTGAACTCCAATCGCTTTTGCTCTCGATATATTCTGCGTCCGCGGCTCACGGGATTTTAAACGCGGGAAACAGGGGCTTAATTTGTGTGCCAGTACATTACTGGTAGCAAAGGAATACAGGAACTAATGATTGTTTGCAGATCTTCACACCATGGACAACTCAGCAACTGGAAGACGGATTCGAATGTTTCTCGTCCACTGTTTCACAACCACAGTGGACTTCACCATGCATTCCTCCAGCCATCATGACAGGTCGCAATGCTCGGGGTTCCCGATTCAAGCAACCCTTTTGCTCCAGTTACTACCTATTGAATGCTGCTATTTTTGACACTCCGTTAAGTGAGATGGGCATCCAATCCTTGATGAACGAGACAGTCAAGGTCTCACATTTCCACCTTCTTCAGACTTGCGACAAAGATATCCGTCATGGATATGAGGTCCAGTGCCAACGGGTTTCGGCGCCATGAGACCTCACTTTGTGCCATTCTTCAGTGTACATACAGGTTCGTTTGCCACGGTCCTATGAACTTGAACTAGGGAACTCGACTGACAAATAAGGATACAAAATTGCCCATCATATCGCACTACCACGTGTTCTCCCTTGAAGGGGCCATGTCGTCAACCGCGGGGATAATCGACTCTCGAATGGAGAACGAGGCCGTTCTCTCGCCACTACAAGCCGACACTCGATATGCGCTGGATGTTAATATCGGTACGTAAGATTTGGCTCAACGAGGTTATGCCGGGAGGCAGAGGAAGTTAGAGAGAGACTCCGGGTCCGCATGCAGGTCCAGATAGAACATTTTCTCTTGCTATTGGGAGCGGGGAAGTGCAATTGAGACACAACCCTGATGATCGAACGTGCAAAGAGTGAAGACTTTTGGTCTTGCGCGACACAAACCAACAGAAGTGTGTAAACCTCCTGGAATGTGAGAACTCGTCTCAACTGACCATGAATAGGCCAATCACTCGCGTCATCATCCACGAATCGTCTCCAACGGAGGATTATCGAACTCTTTGCACAACGGCGACATTGGCGCCAGCTAAAGGGATTATTCCATGGAATGCTCGCTCACACGTTTTGCTACAAGGCTAACCTTCATTACTTCCGCAGAAACGGACAGATCGCACTGTATACTTCTCAGGTTTCGGCCATGAACATCCGATCGCACTCGCCACAAGATTCCTCTCACCCGCAAATGGCGACAGCTGAGCATGATCATCATACGGAAAGTGATATTATCGAATATCCGTCCTCCGACACGGCATGATATTTCCGAACCGCAGTCGACGTTGGCAACGGACAACTCATCGTTTCTTCTATTTCGATCACGGCCAAGAGGGGTTCAAACATGGATTGGAAGACTTTTAACTTTGTCAACGTCGCGCTATGCAAGGCCAGCAAGTCCATGCTTCAAGTGTGGAAAACGGAATGGTGAATAACTGATATTCATTCAGTTGACGAAGTGACTTCGGAGGTATCGACATCACCGCGAGAAGCACGGGCTGGAGAACCAAAGAAAGTTGGAGAGTCTATTCGTCACGGTAGACGGAAGTTCTCTTCGTCCTTGTGGATACTCCTGGGGCATATCATGACGGCTAAGACAGACAACTGGACATACCATGTTGTGGAGACAGCGGGGTAAGCGACGACAACGACAGCACTGCATATTTTCGCGCTATCGACAAAAATGTTTTGGAAGATCAGCAGATCTTGTCTGGCCGGTTGTTTCCTCTATGTCTTCACCGGAGTGCCTGAGAACTCATCAAATCATAAATGTCACGATTTTCGCGTTTTATTCCACCTCGTTGAGTTGAAATATGACTTCTATCGGTTTTGCGGTTTAAGCCATGCATCGGGTGAATGCCGAGAAGCGCTGCACATGTTAAACCGACAAGAATATTATGACCATTTCCACCTTATGACGGCTAATTGCCTCGACAGGGCAGTTTGGAGTCTGTTAGTTCCACTAATTTCTCTGACATTTTCAATTTCCAATGGGGTCTGCATTCTGGGCTATTCAACCCGTCGCTTGCCTTCGCATGTAGTTGCCATTGGATGGTGAATTAGCGATGCACCATGAATTCTTGCCTGAATGAATGCGTCGCTTGAAAACCCCAGATTCGCACCCAGACGCATGCGGATTGTTCGACTCTGCGCACGACAAAAGATTTTATACAGGCTATCCGAACAGTCGCTGAATCAAACAATGGTGAGGGGTCCGCCTGTCTCCGCAATGGGGTAACGGATATGCTAACATTCGCTTCAGGAACTCATCACGCCAATTGTCTCCCCCACTAAGTACCGCTGCTCGTGAAAAGGCTAGCATGAATAGACTTACTCGGCGTCAAGGTCTGCCTGAATCTCTTCCTCAAGGGCATCGAGACCCGATGCCCCCAAGTCTTCAGCGGGCGATGACGATGGGTCCCGAGCGCTGTACAATAGCGTCATCCTGTCGCAGTGCATCTCAGTCGCATCTCGTCCAAGCACACTTCAATACCACAAAGGCCACGTCCTTCCCGAGCCTAATGCACATCCAGTCAGCTTTGGAATTTTAATCCACGACGAGGGGGACTTGTGCGATTCAGAAAAAACTGTCTGTTGAGTGTGAGGCGATACGATATCTCAGCTGCGAACTACTGCTCAATGATTGAGTTGAGAGGCGTAAGCACTGGATACGTGGCACGCGAGAGTGGATGAAGAGGCCTGCTTCCTTGCTTCCTCGTGGATACGGGCAAAGTTATGGTGGAGATAGAATCACACGCTCTCTTGTTTGCAGTTAGGTGATGTGTATGCTGACCTGAATCCTCAGACCTCTGCCATTGCGCCTCTGTTTGCATCAGTCTCCCACCACAAGACGACCACGGATGGCTTCATGATGGAAATCAGCCGTGCGAAACACTGGTTCCCGAGGGATAACGAAGGTTCTATGCTTCATGCGCGGGAGCATCCTGTCGTCTCTCATGTATGGGCGATCATTGTGGTTGTACATGTTTTCAGGTGCGGAGAACTCCTGTCAACCTTGGGGACTTGTTCAATGTAACATTACCCGGTCGAACGGTTTTGTACAACATGCGAATTGTCATGTTCGTGCGGGGCACATCGGACCCCGCCCCAAATAGCTGCGTCGCCATGGTGCTAAAAAGCAGGGACGAAACCACACCAAAAATCGAGACTTTCCGCTTTCTTCCAAGTCTGCATCCATGTTTACAACTCTTTTTACAGCCAGCGCACACCTTTCCTCTTGATTCACCGACGGAGCTGCATCTCGTTGCAGGTTCTGACGATCAAAGACGATATGATGCTGCATGCCATCTCGCTGCCGGATCTCCTCATCCCACCCTCCGTCGTGCATCCCAGCGAATCGAAGGCAGCCACGGATGCTGGAGATCGTTTCATGGATTGATAGCTCGCCTGCAACCAATGAGTCCCTGGCTCAAATTGAGTGCCTAGATGTGACATTACAGACTCAAGACCGCCGGACTTGTGAGTATTATTTCTTCCTTTTTATCCGAATTGTATTGTTTTTGATGACCAGCCTATGGGTGGACGATGGCTAACTCCGGGTTATGTTGCAAAAACAAAGGGGTCAGGTTTATTCCTCGAAAAAAGATTTCACCTCCACGTCGTCGACAGCTACTATAAAAAGCGGGGAAAGCCACGGACCACACGGAGCTCTTGCAAACAAAACGCACCACTTTCCGCACGCGCTAGAGATACCATATCCATTATCAGCGGCATCGAAAATGCAGGCAGAAATACAGATGCATACACTGATGGCACCGTCAATGCTTGACACCGTTGGGTGCTGTGGTGTTGTTGAAGGTGGTGGTCATGAATGGGATGCCCGGAATGGGCGCAGAGCGATGCAGTGACCTAAAGCTTCAGAGGTCCTCGCAACTGGCAAGTGGGTCTCACCTGCATCGACCAAAGTGAGAGGTTCTGGGCCCCGTATCTGACGGTGATATTGCAGAACACTTGAACGGTCAGGAGGAGAACAAGAGACTTGGTGCACTCTGATCCTCACTCCTTGGAAGTCAATTAGCCCCCGGTACACGACCACAACCCTCTTTCGGTTTCACAGTTCAGACTCGGGTCGTCGAGGCGATGGTGATCATCTGCTTAGACAATGGGTACAGTAGATGGGAACCTGAAGACGATACTGGTATGCAGGTCTCCACTCGCCTAGGTTCCGGCACTGACCTCGATGAGCTGTGACTAGATGGATGGTTGATGAACTATCCTTCGGCCCGTCCCCGCCCGGCGGACGCTATCAGTGAACCCATCTTTACTGCTAAGGAGCTCCGGAGATTCCAAACTGAGCTTCGCGTCGTGGGAAAACGACAACGACAGAAATCGTGGCTCCATGTCTCGAGGGACAGACTGAAGTACCCAATCTCGTGTGCATGGCTTTTTCCCCGAAAGCGTTTGCTGGTCAACTGTCTTTGCCTCAATTCAAGCCTTGTGGGCGCCTGTAGGTCTTCAGGAAGTGGGTTGGTGAGATATAATAGCAATCGGCGTCGGGGAAGCTCCAGATCTCACCCTCCTCACCTCGTCCACGAAGCTCACGAAGCCTTCAAAAGCAACATTCAATACACCATCCGCCTTTCATCCGTTGTCTCCTAAGTATGCAGCTATCCACTCATCTGCTCTGGTGTCTGACTGACGTGACTAGGTCCCTGCACGCCGCTGCACCTGTCCTCCGCCACCCATCAAGCGCAACATAAACACAGGCATCCGCTGCTGGCTCCCAGTTCATCATAGCAAATTGCCCACACCATCACGTCTCCTCCTCATCTCGTTTCGCTTCGGAGGCTCCAGCTGCAGTGTTTTCTGATATCTGCACATCGCCCTATCGTGTCCGCCTACTTCTCCTCCAACCCCTCATCAATAGCGGGGTAAAACCTCTCGCGCGTTTGCATCCGTGACCCTCTCATCAACACCGTTTCATTGGTGAGGAGCCCCGCTGGTCATCTTTATAATGTGCTTTGGAGGACAACCTCTCAATTCCTCAACGAACAGAGTGTTCTAATTACGGGCTGAAGATTCCAGAGCTCCTCCGCCATGTCCTACACTACATCTCCTCTTGCTCCCTTCCCTCTCTCTTCTTCACGCGGAACACGGCAACTTCCTTCTCTTCCATCCTCTCTCTGCACCACACTCCCGCCACTACCAGCCACGGGCCACTTCACTCCTCGCCACCAGCCCGAGACCATGTTCCCTTCTTTCACCCCCACTGATTCCTACTTTCAAGTTCCTGCTGGAACTCTGTCGCCAGCACGGTCTCCCACATCCGAGTCCTCATTACCATCACCCTCGTCGGAGCCACGGAAGAGAACATCCATTCCATCACTCCTCTCATCTCCAGAATTCACCAATTCATCTGGCGGCGAGACATCAGCTGCGGCATCTCCCAACTACCACTGGTCTAACAGCAACGTCAATTCTTCCACACGGTCACGGAGCGGATCTGTCGAAACATCTCCAGTCCAGCTTCCGAGCCTCAACCACGCCGAATTCCAAACTCCCCGCAACGTTTTTGAGGAGGAGAAGCCCTTCGCCACTAACAATGCGAGCCGGAAGAAGTTGAAAACGTAAGTCTTGGCATCATTATTTGTCTCTCATGTCTGACTAGTGTAGCGTCAGCCGCAGCGCATCGAATGAGAATTCGAACCGCGATGGCTATGATTGTCTGGGCCGTAAAAAGTATGTGATACTCTTCTGTATTGTTTTGTAGCGACTAACAGTTACAATAGGCCTAAGACTCCCCGGACACCAATGTCATGGGATCCTAAGGATGACATTCTTCTGAAGCAGCTCAAGGAAGAGCAACGGCTGGGTTGGAAGGAGATTGCTACGCACTGTGAGTTCTGCCAGCATGTTGTGTCGCATGAACAATATAACTAACTAACTCTTCCAGTCCGGGGTCGCACCTCTCATGCCTGCCAGTTTCGATGGAGGCGTCTGGCTTCTGGTCAGTTGAAGTACTACCAAGGACATCGCCGCCCTCCCACTATCACCACCACTGCTGCTTCTTTCGCCGCGCAGATGACCTCCGCCGCTGCTCCTATCCACCACAACACTCCTCCGGTATCACCGACTGCAATCCCAACCCACACCACCCACGCCCAGAGCCACACGCATCATCACAATCTTCCTCAAACCCACAACCTTCACAACCTCCAAAAGTCTCTCCCCACTCACCGACACACCAACCAACTCCCTCTCACACCCCTTCACCACCAACCCAGCCCAATGGCCCATCATAACCTCACACATACCCACTCGGCCAACGCGCACAACCACAACATGTTCCCCATGTTCTATCACCCGACACCGCTCCCTTCACCAACATCCTGGCGACCGCTATTCCCCGACTGGCGGCAAGAAGAAGACGAACTCCTCCTCGACCGCCGCCTCAGCTTCAACGAGGTGAACGTGCTTCTCACCGGCCGCAGCGAACAGGAAATTTGGGAACGCATGGCGAAGCTGCGGGGATCGGATGCGGGGAACACGGCACCACTCATGCCAATGCTTACTCCCATCTCGGTCCGCCAGTGAGTTCTTCTTCAGCAACTCTATATAACTCGACAGTTCACCCACCACCGCAACCATCGTTGAGCCGCTACCAACAGCTTCGACGCTTCTGATCTTCATCGCCCACGATATTTCCTTGACCCCCAGTGTATCATTCAATCTCTTTATCTTTTCCTTGTCTGTTACTTGATAACTTTCTTTTCCATTCTTTTTCTTTGTCTCCCGGGTTTGGGAGTGGCTTGCGTTTATCAATCAATCCTTCGGTCTTGGTACCGCGGATCATCGGAGTCCCGCTAGACGGCTAAAACGATGGTTATCGTCCTTATCGTGGTGGATATCGGTGTTGGCATTGGTGTTGGTGTTTGAGAGGAAAAAGTGTTTTTTTTTTGCACGATTATGAGGTTTATGAGCTTGACGAGTTTTCTTTGTATTTTGACATTTTTTGCGTTTTGTTTGTTGTTGTATTATTTGATGACTTCATGATGTTGATGACGTTGATGATGTTATGAGGGATGACGGTATGGAAAATGGCGGAGTTGGCGGATTGTGTTTTTTTTCGTGGCTCTTGCGGTTTTGGGTTTTGGGTTTTGAGTTTTGAGCGCTTGTGAGGATGAGTGTTTGGGTTTTTGGGGGTTTTGGGGTAGGGGAGTCCGGGGGGTCTGGGGGGTCTGGGTGGGACTCGGAGGAGGAGGAGTAAGTGGAAGTGGAAGTGTAAGATTTGATTTTGGGAGCGATGGGATAGGGATGAGCCGAGGCGGCGAAAAAGGAAAAATAGATTTCTTGACTTGGATTGACTTTTACTTGAATGTTTGTGTGTAGTCCGAGTCAGCACGGCCGTGATAATGATATCTAAACACATTTCACGCCCGCCATCGCCATCGCCATCGCCATCGCCATCGCTATACCTCACCATCGATCCTCCTTGCATGAAAAAGATTACAGCCCAAACTCCAGCGCGGCACTACATCACAGCAGTACTCTACTACTATACATACCCTAGTACTATTTACATATACTTACTCTGACTCTCCATCACTCTGTTTGATGCATACAAAGATCGCGCTGCCGATGTCACAGGGCCTGGTGAATACTCGGGCTGTTTCCTGCCTTCTCACAATATCTCGTGAAATCTTCATGTTTTCGTGGTTGTCAGGCTTCAGAATCATTTGTTCCAACAATCCAGCCAGATATTCTATCACTGCGCCCCGTTTGTAAACTGTGATGAGATAGGCAGATATATCGAGTGATTGGTTGTGATACACACACGTCCGTGTGAACACTATCTAGTGTGTGAGCCACATGATACTTCAGAATGTTGGAGAGTGAGTAGGTATACAGAAGGACTTACGCGATGGGTAGTTGACCCGGAACACTTGTGCTGTAAAGACGGCGTCTTCTCGCCAGAAAATTTGGCGAATCTCGTCCGAAACATGGTTCAAACGTTGATAGGAATGCATCCTATCCTAAGCTAATTCATCCTGCGAGAATAGGTATGCATAATCGCGTAACCGCTCTGATGTCATGCAATCTACAACTCATAGCTGGCGAGAGCCTGCTGTAGCCAGTGCGGGGGTATATCGAGCTGGCCGAAGTCCCGAGGTTTCATGAGCGAACGATGAGATAGATGCTATCTGGCGGATGACAGGTGGCGATGACTATGGCAATGGCAATGGCGGTAAGACGAGCAAGTGAGTGTGGGAAGAGTGGAAGTAGCAGGGCTGCGCAGGTAGAAGGAAGCAAACGAGAGTGATGAGTTGTACAACTACATTGGGTGTCCCTCGCTCAAGTTCTCGGGACTTCGAGTCATCCGGGGTGGAAAAATTAAAACCTAACTTAAACCAACAAGATTATAGAATCTCAACTCAACAAATTCAACTTCAACACGGAACCATGATTGAAAATAAGCTTGAGTGCTTCTCCGAAAAAACCTGATTCTCGTCCAGTTTCCACAGGGACACATCTCGCCTCTCTCAGTCCTTATTTATTTATTTATTTATTCATATTGTATGGAGCCTTTCGGCTAAGACATAGTTAGAGACAAAAGAAAAACACATAAGAAAACATCCGTACTGCCTTTGTTTCTTGGATCCTCATTCCTTGATGCCCGTCTCTTGGGACCTTTTCAGTCTGTTTTTAGTCACCACATCATGCAAGCATAACCCATTGCGGGCACCAGTGACGGAAACCGTAACTGTAACACCTTCCCCCATACGCCCTTTCCATTTCCTCGTCCTATCTCCCTTCGTCTTCCTCTTCTCCTCTCAGTATGTTCCCCCATCCTACATCCAGTCCCTTCCAGGCATCTTCCTCCTGATCTTCCTCTTCCTCCCTCTCTTCCACTCTTCTGAACCACCTCTTCATTCCCACCTGAGTGACCCTCAGGAATTCGATTGTCTTTTGTAGACCCCAATTGGAGTGCAGAAGACCCCACTTCGTGAAGGGTAGGTCTTCCCATTGTCTTCTCAGTTGTTGCCTTTCTGCAGCAAACTGCTGACACTTGAGAAGTAGGTGTGCGGGATCTTGTCGTGGAGCCGAGCATCGACAGTGGGTTGAGTCAACGTTTGCGGATGGTATTCGGTGGAGGTAGCTACGGAAGTACCCGTGCCCTGTACGAAGGTGTACTATCTGGGATGTGACCATTCGACTGTGGGTTCGATATGCTGGGTCAAGTCGAGTGGAAGGATTCCCCTCGTAGTCCTTGTCTTTCGGTCTCTTCCCAGAATCCCATATCTCCTTCCATTCTTCCATGATCATTGACCTGATCTGTCTTCTCAGCCAGGTAATTGAGGTAGCTGGAATCCTTGACGAGGGGGAATCTGCTGCTGCCTTGGCCAATCGGTGTGCCGTATCGTTGCCTCCGATGTCGGTGTGCCCTGGGACCCAGTGAATGTGGAGTTTGACTCCAATCTGGAGTAGGGTCCGAGCCTTGTGGTATATGGCTATAGCGTGTTGCTGTCCAGGGCCAATTGAGAGATGTTGTGCCCTGTGTATTGCAGCCGTATTGTCGAGGAAGATCCATATGTCTGAGGGACGCGGGTTCTGCAGTCTCACAAGCCTTGTGCATTGATCGACCGCTGTAGCGGCCGCCCGAAGTTCTGCATCGTAGACCTCTGATTCGTAGCCCATGGGTATCTGAAATTCGAATGGCCGTTTTCCATGTTGATATCTTACAATGCCTGCACCAGTGCCTCCTGATTCAAGCCGAGATCCATCAGTATAGCAGAGAACTTGTGTGGGGTCAGTCCTGAGGCGGTAATATTGCTTCAGGTGATCCTCTGCTGCTTCGTTCTTGGTCCCAGGATGTATCTGAAAGTCGATTTCGGTCAACTCATTCCATGGTGGGTCATAAGAGCGGCAATAAACCTCCAGATCAGTCTGAGGTACAAGATGAGTGTTGACGCTGCTGAGTATCTCATCGAGTCGAGATAGAAACGGCCGATCGGAGTCTGAGTCATTCTATTTTCTCTAAGGCTCTAACTCTACGTCTCTCTTGGAGTTGGTCTGCCCCGGGGGGAAGGTGTCTGGACATCGTAGCCGAATTGGATGAGAGGGAGGAAGGGTGGCTGCGCGGAGAGCATATCGCCGTACTGTGTAGTTAAGTCTCACTGTAGTTGGCGGTATGGCTGCTTCGGCTTCCATAGCGACTATCGGTGTCGTTCTGAAGGCGCCGAGGATTGTTCGGAGTGCAGTGTTTTGTACTGAAGCTAAAGATTTCGTTTGGTTGAAGTTTCCATCCCACCATATTTCAGCTCCGTAATCCAAGACAGGAATTACATTGGACAAGAAAAGCTGGCGCATTGCTGCCAATGAGAGCCCGTTTTTCGTATTTGCTAGGCGTCTCAATGTGAAGAAGACTCTGGTTCCAAGGATTCCTCGCTCCTGTACATGTTTCTTGAAGGAGAGCGAGTCTTCGAGCTTGACTCCCAGCCACTTCATGACTGTGCAAGGTTCGACCATACCACCATTAGGAAGAGCGACGGGTTGTGGGGGTGCTGGCTGTCGGCCGCGTCTAAAGTGAATGAGCTCGGTCTTTGGACCATCGAAAGTGATAGCGTTCCGTTCAGACCATTCGAAAATCGTTGCTGCAATCCGTTCTAGTTCGGACACATTTTCTTCCACAGACTTGTTGGCTACCACTACGGCCACATCATCGATGTAGGATGGTGACGAGGGTAAAAACCGACGTCGCCTTCTGTACGGCCCGGGTGTCAGTAGGTAGGGCAGCGCTGCCGTGGTACGGTTCTACGGTAACAACGTCCGTACGCGCTCTCGTAGTTAGAAGCTAGCAGCTAGCTTCCGCTGTAGAATGGGAAGCTCGCGAGGGTGTTCCGTAACCTCCTATAACCGTATAACCCGACCGTATATTCGTTTCGTAACTAACTCGCGTATATGTGGTGTTGTTCCGTTACTGCCATCGTTGTTGCGCGTCATGTTAACCATGGTGCGCGCCTTTCTAACCTTACAGCCCTCAGCCCTAAACCCTAAGCCCTACAAGACCGCGTTCCAACATCCACCTCTCCATTCCAGCGTCGCCATATGACGTCGAGGCTTTAGCCCACGACAGCGGTAGATATATGTTGGCTCATCTGGTTCGTTGATAAGATTGAATTTGTTGCGCTCAAGAAGTGGGACAAGGATTTCACAATCTCGCGGTTGATGTGTAGTATTCCACCAAGGGTAGTGGGCATTGAAATCACCGGCAATTATCGATCGGGGAGGGAAGGTGACTTTACTGAGAGAGTGCTCGTCGGTTCTCAGTCTAGGATCAAACCACTTAGGGAGAAGTTGATTGTAGATGTTGAAGATAGTCGTTGTAGGCATGCTGGAGGTGTGGATCTGTAGCACCTGTAGATCAGGGTCATCACAAATATCTGGACGCGGTGTTACAATGAGAGAAGGGTATTTCTTCTCCACGAAAGCCATTGTCCGAATTCGTCGGTTAGGTTGTGGTTGAGGGATATATCGAGTAAAATGGGGATGAGAGACAGATGATCCGTTCCAGTCCACCCAGGGTTCCTGGATGAGAACCAAGTCGGCCGAGTGTACAGCGGTGTTAAGGATCGATTGCATGGCAGAAGTGGATCGGTCACAGTTATGAATGATGATTCGAACTTTATGGATTTCCTCTATTCTTGTCATTACTGAGAAGTATCCATGGAAGAGTCGTTGGTGGGCTGCGTGGTTCCTGTGGCTACTGGCTGTGAGGACGATGTCCCTTCCATGCGGACCACGATAGTATCATTATCGTCTGTCAGTTCCTCATCCTCATTCGTACCATTGCGGAGGTTTTGGATGAGCTTCTTGTTGACCTCACATACAGGGGACGTCGCCAGGTGTGCCCCACCGCATCGGAAGCATTCAATGGCCATATGTTGGCATTGTTTTCCTCGAGTTGTGCATGTGGAGCAAGTGTGCTCATTTGACTGGTGCTCATCCGTGCAGAACTTGCACCGTGGCTGTTTCTTCTTGCAGTATGTCCAGTGATGACCGTAGCCTAAACACTTGGAACAGGTGTCGGTAGGCCGGACGGAGATGAAGTCGGATGTCTTGCACTTCTCAGTTGCAACATATAGTCCCCTATGTAGGAGGCGCATCTTCGTCTCCTGGCTGCCAACTGCGATAACAACTGAGGAATGACGCTTCGAGGATCTGGCAGCGGCTCGGGTGTAGTAACGAGGGCGTGCTAGCAGATTCACCTCGCTGTTGTAAGTTTCGATTTCCTCTTGCAGCGCTTGCATTCCTTCCTCGGTCGGCGGGAATCGGAGTTGATCAATGCCGTGGATGGCTAGTTTGAGCCAGGTTTGCTGTCCCTGGATCGATTCTATTGCTGGATCGATCTGTAGTATCCGTATCTTGATGGCTTCATGGAAGTTGACCAGTTCACTGGCTTTGCAATCATCTCTTGTAAGGAGGATAAGGTTTCCCTTTGCATTGACTGAGGCACAGGCGATCTTTGGGTGTGGAAGTGCACCAGCTTCGAGGAGGGTTTTGTTTGCCTCGTCTCTAATGGCTACAAGGTCTTCTTTTGTCTTCATCTTCGAAACCTGAGCGTTTCGGAGGACAATAATCTTTCGTTGAGTCATTGTCACAGCTTTGGCTGAGGATGTCTTAGTTTTGGTCTTCTTCGACTGCACCTTCGTCCAACTGTTGGACTGGGCCAGAGAAGGCCCTGACTGTAGGACTTGCGCGTAATTGAGGGTTCCAGATGTAGGGTGTCTGTTCGGGACAGTATTTGGCCTTGTGATCTGCTGGGCTGTTCCTAGGGCACTGGTATTGCTGCCGCTGGTTTGAGGGCCGTGGCTATTCTCGCGCCCTGAGAGCCGCTTTTTCAGCTCCGCGACTTCCTTTCGCAGTAGCTCAAGCTCTCTATTCATCTCTTTCAGGGCTGCTTTGACGGCCTCTTGTATCAGATTCGTGAGTTCCGCGTTGGTGATATCCTCCACCAGTGGTAGCCCTGACCGCGGTTGCTTTCGTGACGCCGAGGCTCGCTCCTTAGGGTCGAATCTCGGGATTTTCTTCAGGTCGCCTGTGGAGCGTGCTTTCGCTGTGAAGTCAACTGTGTTGGTTGTGTTGGAGGGTCGAGAATTCCTCGAGGCTCGCCGTGGCGCGTTCCTCGACGCGTTCCTCGACGCGTTCCTCGACGCGTTCCTCGACGCGTTCTTCTCCGCGTCCCTCCCCCCATTTTTTCGGGCTCTCCCCCCCCTTCAGATTGCCCGGTGGCATCAGCGCTTATCGTTCGTTCAGTTGTGGTGGTGGTACGGGGTTCGGTTGATTTGAAAACGAGTGCTCAGGCTGCCGGTAAGTTTCTCTCAGTCCTTGTGTCTTATGGCCATTTCATGTTCGGTTCTGATGCAGCCCCCATGAAGATCCGTCCGGTGGCCGAGCCGGGGATTGTATTTCACCGGCAGCATTTTCAGGGCCAGGATCTAGTATTGGTCTGGGGGAGGGAAATGCACAGCAAGTCTGGGGATGTGGCTCCTGGGCTCTGAACTGTTGATTACAACCAATGATGTGTTGACCCCGCCCGAAAAACTGGGTAAACCGTTACCGCAGGAACAATCGCAAGCATCGAAAACGGTGAATTCGCCGTCTGATCAGGACACCAAACTCATACGTGGAGATCGCGTGTCGCGCAGAAAGCGGCGTTCAGACCATTTCAAAGAGTAATACGAACACACAAAGTCACGTAAAATATTGATTTAGCTCCCCTGTAGCGGAGAAAAATGTCCAGTCCGCTCAGCCGGACCCAATACCACAGAAGTAATCGTAGAGCCCGATATCGATTGGGGCGACCCGGAGTATGCGAAAGTCGCAGAAATGGCTCGAGATCTCAATCTCAACGACAAGTGTATTACTATACAGAAGCCCTACAACTTGCGATGTGCTAACATTTATTGCAGATAAATCAACAAATGGTCCTGAATGGGCCAGGCGCCAGCGTCCCGTTCAACCTGGGCGCCTGTCAGTCGGCAGGCGTTTGCCTGGTTTTAATCGGGTGCCCTCCAAGGGTCCAGTATTAGACTTGCGTTTTGCTGGGGATCTCACCTAGTCCAGTGTTCGGGCTGCGTTTGCGAGAGCTATTTGCTTTGATAGTTACCCATACAATTTTGTATCCTCGCACGACGATAGTGTTATTACCGAATCGCTCATATCATGGTGTCAAGTAGCATAGCCACCAGCACCCACTTATAGCATCTACTATATCCATCCACCTCTCTATCCTTACTATCCATAAGATCGTCGTTTTTGGATCTTTGTATTCGCCGCAGCTGCTATTATGTTTCTGCTGGGAGGGGAGCTTATTATCGCTAATATGTCACCATTCCAATATGAGCTTCCGTCGAGATTTGATCGGAAATCTGGTTGCCTAGTATCCCGATTCCGAGATCTGTCCCCACGCGCTTACAAGGCCGCCATATTTCCAACCCACCTAAATCCAAAACCCAGAGCCGTTCCCCTCAGTCCATAATCCATCCTCACTACTCCGCACACAATATCTACCCCTACAACGTTATCCCATCACCATGGCTGCTCCAAACGAAACATCGGACTACCTCGCCATCCTCGACGCTGTTCGCGCTGATATCGACATGCTCAGGCTGCAGCAGAAGGTGAAACAGCGCACAGGCCAAGTGTCAGACTTTGAATTTGCGCTTTCCGTTTTCCTGGGCGAAGTCGATGCGTCTCAACGACTCCTCCACGACCGGGTGATGGCGGAAAGCCATGCACAGGCGGTGGTTGACGATGAAGCCGTGATTGTGGAAGAATCCGCTGCTGAGGCTCAGGCAATGAACGACAAGGATATCCCACAGGAGATCGAGAGGCTTGAGAGAGCTGGTCGATCTATTTACAGCAACGATATTCCGACTCTTCCGGAACCGGACATCAACGCGAACTTGAACAACGGCCACAATGACGACGACGACGATGGCCATCAAATCAACGAGCTTGCGAGTATTTTGTCAGCCACGGACTCTGAGACTGAAACGGTTGTCTTGGAGGCTATATCGACTCGGACCGTCTTTAGACCTGGGCCTTGGAGCGCTCATCCTCCCGGAACCCTTTGTCAAGCACTCGCGGAGACTCAATTTACGACTCGTATCTGCAACACCTGTACCGACCGCTTCCCAGTATCTCTGACGCTGAAAGCAAAGTGCGGCCATGTCTACTGCCGGGAGTGTATCATCCAGCTCTTCCTCTACGCCACGACCGACGAAACGCTGTACCCCCCACGATGCTGCCGGAACCCATTCCCTGTGGAAAAGGTGCTCGCGTGGATGCGCGCTGAGGATGGCCACAAGTTCAGAGCTGCGGCGATTGAATATGAGGCTACGGAACGCACGTACTGCTCGAATCCCACTTGCGGGGTATTCATCATTGGTGAAGCTCACGGTGTTGTGGAATGTCAGAGTTGCGGCATCAGCACTTGTAGCCAGTGCAAGGGCCCCGAGCATGGAGTTTTGGATTGTCCTAGAGATGAGGCGCTCCAAGTTGTGTTGCGGATTGCTGAGGACGCCGGATGGAAGCGGTGCTCGCGATGTCATGCGATGGTGGAATTGAATTTCGGTTGTAACCATATCACGTATGTTTCTCCCACAATTAATTACCATCTTTTCTTTAGTTCAAGGTTACTCACCATGCTCATGATGATTCCCAGCTGCAAATGTGGTGCGCACTGGTGCTACGTCTGTTCTGCACCATGGAAAACCTGTGCCTGCATCCTCTGGCAAGAAGCCAACCTCCTCGCACGGGCCGAGCTGCTCGTCAACCGCCAAATAAATGACAACGAGCCCATCAACGCTGTGGAGCGGAACCAACGTATCGACGACATGCGCGACCACCTTGAGAATGAGGACGATAATTGTGCGCATCCGGGCCGGTGGAGGAAGGTGGAGGGGTTGCCGGGAAGGAAGGGGTATCTCTGTGAGTTTTGTTATGGCAGGCATTGGAAGTTTATTCTGGAGTGTAGAAGGTGCTTTGTGAGGGCGTGTCAGGAGTGTAGGACTCATCGCGTGTAGAATGGGGGAGTGGAATTGACGCTGTGCTGGGAGAGAGCCTGACCGGCAGGATGAGATTCGTTGAGAGATGGAATTCGGGGATACTAAAATGGTGTTGTGTGGGGCTGCGAGATGAGGATGGCTGTGATCACCACTGGTGGAGTGTATCAGCGATAATAAAACTGACTTTCTACTACTCAACTTTTGGTATCATGTCAGAACTCGAAGTGATACTCCATGTCGGAAAATCGATCATACCCGGACACTATCCCAAATGTAAGTCGGAGACCGAGTATTGATAATAATCCAGTATCTACTTGATATAAACATGTAGTACACTCCGTGTCCTAAGTGGTTGGAGCGGAGTGGCTGCTACTATATATGCTATACCCATCATGGCTGACTGGGATGGCCTGAATCTGTCGTCCTTCATCCATCTCAATGGCAAAGACTTGTCAACAAAGGGGAAGCTCAGTGGCAGAGTTAAACGTGGGGCAGGAGAATGGAGTCACTATGAGTGGGTAGCCAGTAAGATAGAAGGATATATTACTTGACGAAATCCTACAATCGGGTCGATGCCATCGCTGAGTACGCGGCTACCAAGGATATTACAGGAATTGCTAAGGCCGGAAACCCTAAAACCACAGAAAAATCCGAACCCGGGCGCCACTGAAACCACCGTATTGAAACTCATTGACCAAACTGATGACACTGGCGGGCGTCATTGTTTCGGTCCGGCTTGAACATGTATAACTCCACAACTCCATATCGCAGAATTACAATGAGTATCGCTTCGGAAGAGTGGGTGTGCGGAATTGTTGGTTGGCTGGTGATATATATTCCCACCGCTCGCTCGCTTCCTCCACACCCAGCACCCACTTGCAATACCACCATAACATCCCCCAATCTCACGGCCTACAACGTCACCGTCCCACCGGCAAAACCAAAAGTCCCCCAACTTGTCTCATCAGCCCCCCACCCGTAATTCCCCTCACCAGCATGCACGCCCCTCACCAAGCCTACAATCCAATCCGCCAGCCCTTCACCCCTCTCCACGCCGCGTCTCAACCTCTCCTCATCTCTCCTCAATGCATCCTTCACCCCCTCCATTTCCGCTCTCGTGACTGTGCCCTCTCTTCGCCCTTTCACCAACGTCGCAATAACGTGTTTCCATTCCGCCATATACCGTTCCTCCGCTCCCGGTGCGACTTGGAACACCGCGTCTACGACCGCCCAACGCTTCGTCCACAGCCAGAGAACAGGCCAGGTGATAAGCCACAGGAAGGTGACGTAGAAGACGTACCGCCAGCGGGTGTAGCGGATTGCCGTGATGGGGTTTTCGGGGGCGATGGTGACGGTTTTTCCGTGGATGGGGAAAGTAATCTCGGTTTTGCCGCGGTAGTTGGTGGAGCGGATTAGGCGCTCGAGGTGGAGCGTGAGATAGTTTGTGTCGAAGGGGACAGATTTGGTGAGGGAGAATTCTTTGCAGAGAGTGTGGGAGGAGACAAAGGAGTAGCAGTAGTCACGGATTGAGTGCGGGTCTTCGGGAGAGGTGGGAGTGAGGCGTTGTTTGCGACGGGTGCCGCGGTGCCGTTTTTCGATTGGACGGACCACGTTGAGGAGTCCGGGGTTGACGTGGACTTCGCCGGTTGTGGGGTCTTGCGTGGTAGCAAGGAAGTCGTATAGTGACAAGGTGATGTCGAAATCGGTTACGGTGTGTTCCTCGACTTCGTTCTTGTTGTTGCGGACTACGCTGCGGTAGCCGCGGTGTGTACCGAGCAGGTGAAGCAGCGGGTGTGGAACATCGTGGGCTAGCTCTTGGAGGTGCTGATAAAGAGCTTCCGTATCTGTACAAAGGTGTTGATCGCGAATTACGGAGCGGATTTGGGAGAGTGGGTTGCGTTTCGTCGGCTTGTAGGCCGAGAACGGGGGAGGGTCGGTTGCATGGAGCAGCTCAGATTCGTCGTAGCTGGGGAGCTCGTCGGCAAAGGATGGCTTGTTGAGTAGAGGCTCGGAAGCTGAGGCAGACTCTGATGGCCCAGCGAAGGAGGGAGGCGGGTCGTGGTTTAGGACGAAGGGCTTGGAGGAGGAGCCTGTAGCCGGGGGTGTCGGTTTACCCATGGCGGGGAGCTCGAATGAGGCAGAGGAGGGTCGGGGCTGGGGATACTGCCAGCAAGGCAAAGAAGGGTAGTTTGAAACGCGATGAGCGAGTGGACAAACGGACTGCAGCAGACGAAAATGGGGCAGGAGCGGGGAGAAAAGGAGGGTGGGATGTTGGTGGTGATGCCTGGAGCTGCGTGAGCTGCGTGAGCTGAAGTCGGTGCACAGCCACACTCAGCTAGCCCTAAGCCCTCGCCGCCACAGATCGAGTGCCTATCTGTGACCATATCCAATTGCTCTCCCCCACTGCCCCGCTGACAAACTTCTTGCTGTTCACCTCAACACCATCCAAAAACTCTCGCCATCGACCCATGAAGTCCAAACACACTGTCTTAGCCACAACAGCCTGTCTTGCCTCTTTATCGACAAGGCTGACTGCTGTCTGTTTACAACAGAGATGTACTGGTACTCTACATAAATTAGCAGCGGGCGAACCCCTCAATTGAGCCAAGATAACTGTGTAGGCACGAACGAATCGTATTTCTCCACGATCGATAAGTGTGCGCTCTTGTGCGCGTTTCCCATATCAACCTGTCACCACAAGAAACATCCGTCGATGGCTACGAACTCTATGAATTCATCCAGAACACCAAAGACGCACCTCAGCTTGCGCACACCCTGTCAGCCGAGATTACCGCATTGAGTTTCATCTTTCGTACAGCGGACTCCTACTTCAGTCACGATGGCGTCAATCAAGCCAGAATCCTGAACCCAGAGTTTATCAATGTGGGGATTATACAGCTATCCATCTCCGCCTGTGTCATGTGTTTTGACGAGTTGAACGAGCTCTTTGAAGACTTGAACGGACCGCGAAGGGATTCCGGGCCTTGGACGTTGTCGAAAAAAGCGAAATGAGCACTGAAAGCAAAGGTCATTAAAGACATCCTCACCATCATGCAGATGCACAAGAGCACATTAACTCTCATTTTCCAAGTGTTGACTCTGTGAGTGGCATCCGAAATTTCTCATTCTCATCACTGACAGTATGAAGGCCTGATAAGAGTCAAGCCCAGAAAGTCAGCCTGTGAATCCCGGCTTCTGTCTGCAGCCATGGCGTTTTTGGGAAAGATCGAATCCGCCGGATGTCTAATATTCTTGAGCGAGAGCCAGATAAGAGCAACACACTCGCGCCTCTACCGCGCTCATTCGCCAGACGCTCTTTCGAATCCGTTCTGTTTAAAACTCGAGTCTACGGAGCTGCACCATCCACCCGGGCTTCGATAGATACAATGCGCTCAACAGCGAGAATGACCCGGTGGACGAAACTCTCCGACGCCGCATTATCGGAAATCTCGAATATCGCTGTGTTCAATCTCCCAGTAGCAATGGCGGACATTACTGCTCATGAAGCCTTCCTCAAACCTGCTGATCCCGTTAGCCAGTTTGCATTGCAGATGTGGAACGCTTTGCTGGCTGGAGATGTTACGCGGATGAAGTTTTTGGAATCACTCGGTGCGAAACTGGTTAGGCCGGCCGCTGAGGACCCGAAAACTCCTGTCGAAACCCCGATCTTCTATGCTCTAAGAATCGGAAACTTAGGCATGAGTGCCCGCGGAAATAATGGGTACCAGGGACCTGATAATAACGTTTTATAGAGCTACTTGAACACTTGCTTTCGATCAACGAGCATCCGAAAGAACCGGATTCTGACGGCTATCAACCACTGCACGTTGCATTGTTCGGCGACATTGAGAACAAACTCGAAGTCTGCAAGCTTCTACTAGCTAACGGCGCTGATTTCAGTGGTACGTGCCCATAATCTGGGACATGAAGTTTCGACCCTAACAACGACCACAGACATCGACGCGCTCCTCTACGGCTCCACCAACCTCACCTTCTCCTGGCTCACCTTCCACAAATGTGTCCATGATCGCCTCACACAGCAAACCCTCAACTTCTCCTTCCACCTCTCAGACCTCTCGCAGCCCCTCAACTTCCAAATCCACAACGCCCTCCAGCGCCTCACCACCCTCACCACCCCCACCACCCCCGAAGACATCGCAATCCGAACCCTCCTCGCCATGTCCTCCTCCTCACCAACCCTCGATCCCCTGGCCGCAATCCTTACCCGCGGCTGGGGGGCAGTTCATTTCGCCGCGCAGTGCCACACCCCTAATCTCCTGCGCCTGTTATCTCGGAACGGCGCCCTCGACACCAACCAGTACACCGCTTCCCTCCTCTCCCCCCCCCGCACTGGCACGCACATGAGCGTAACCCCACTCATGATCGCATGCTACGCTGGTGCCCGCGAAAACGTTAAATGGCTCCTCACGCACGGAGCGGACCCGGAGTTCCGCACAAAAGACGGAAAATGGACCGCCGCACATGCAGCCGCGCTCGGAGGGCATACACAAATCGTGAGGGCTTGTATCGCGCTGTCAGAACTCAGTGCGAGGGAAATTGGGCAGATGAGGGAGGGGTTGGATGATCCCGAGTGGGGGAGGCAGTTTAGGGAGGGCTTGGAGTGGAGTGAGATTCCGGCAGACGCGACGGTTGTGTCGGAGGGGGATTTCGCGATATACCTGATGAGTCACTGGCTGATGTTGCTCCGAGAACTACTTCGTCAGCGCCCATGAATGTGAGAATGAAGAGCTCGGCGGTGGGGGATATTTCACAGCCTCTACCCTTCACGGACACCACCGAGACCTCGTTTTTATCACCATCATCTCAGGAAACTCGAAACTCGACAACTAACAACAGCCTCCTCCCCCGTCTCTGGTTTCTCCGCAACTGCAACCGCATTACACCATCCAAACCCCTAAAACCACCCGGGAAACAACAACAGAAACCAGAGGCAATGGTAATGAAACGGGTGAATGCCGTGTCATATCCAAATGTCTATGGCTATGGCTATAGCCATGGGAGCGGCATTAAACCGCCGCCAACGAAACCACTATCTAAATTTACCACAACGAGGACTAATACAACAGCTGCGATTCGAGTATGAGGTGATTGGGGGGCAAGGAGGACTAAGTGAGGGGGTTGGATTGGAAGTGATGAGGACGAAGCGCCGCGAGGAACGGGGAGGGGGTGTGATGTGGGTTTCAGATAGGTTGACAATGTATGGGATACGGATGGGAGTCCCATGGGGGACTCGGGTGTGCTATGGATGGCGAAGATGGGAAGAGCTGTGGGATGACTCGATGATGTTGCTGTACTTACTACTAGTACTATCCGGATCGAATGATGCTCATGATGATCTTGAATCACGTTGGCGTTTTGGTGTGGGTTGTTTGAGCGAGTGGGGGCGGTGCTTTGTAGTTTTCTGCAGGGACAACGGTGGGGAGAAGGTCACGAGCTCGGATTTGGGTTTGGATTAGGTGTTTAGGTTGTAGCATGACGAGTGGAGCTGGGGTTTTATGATAATGATGATAACTAAAATGATGATTCCCCTTTACACCCCACTCCCTTCATCGTTTACCCAATGGGCCCTTTATCACTTCCAGTTCTTCTGTGAGGCGTAACTCAGACGGCGACGAAGATCGGGAAGAAGGTTCCACACCGCTGAGCTCGATATATTAGAGGATTGTGGTGTCGAAAGAGTCGAAAACATCGCCTATAGTACCTGAAGGAAGCAAAATCGGATGACCGAGTACACTGGGAAACTCGCCCGCGGCTAGTAATAAGTAACTATAAAGAATCTAGCTGCGGGCAATGGAGAACCATTGTTCAATGACACTCTTCACCAGTACCGTCTACATAGTCTCCCCTGCTGCAGATCGTGAAAGGCAATCACGAAGCGGTGATGGATGTTTACGAAATACTCCGCGTCGAGCACGCAGAATTCGGCGTCATTCCGGGGATCAGTGTTACGGAGTTCAAATGCCGAGGGTGTAGACTTCAATAATGGGGAGCACGCCTAGGAGCACACCTGCGGTAGAGATTCTAGCCAAAGGTGACGGAACTGATCAGAATGAGATTGCCGTGTCGGTTTGACTTCCGAGAACAAGTGATCGGTCTTTTTCCAGCTTGAGCTCGTAATCATTGTCAGAACTAATCCAGAGAGGGCTTGATGCAGCACAGAATGTCTTTGCGATTCTCCTTCCTATGGCTGGAGGGCTCGGAAGCATAGTTGATCCATGATGGAAGATTGTGGGAGTTTAAGCATACTTTCAACATGCGAAGAGCGGCCAGCGAACGGCTTCTTCTTCTTCTTCAGAGTACCGGATGGGATTTCTTGTAGGTGGGGGTTCTCCCGTATGGCTCCACTGGCAGGCCGTCGACAGCGGAACGCAACAAACGTTGCTGTAGCGGAATGTCTCGTAGCGGAACTCCCTATCGCAGAATCGGAACGAAAGTTGTCTTCTCTGTATCGTAGTGGAACCCTTCAAATTGGATGGGATTCTTCGCCATCAAGTTGCAGGGGGTTCTTAGAATGGATTGAGTCATCTGATGGCCACCGGCACTTCTGTAAATCCAGGTTTGCGCGGACCAGCTGTAGGACGAAAAGCAAGAACAGCGAATCTCAATTGACTAGACCATCACAAAGAAAGACAAGCAAAGGGTACAGATGATGAGGGAGAAGACAGACGAACGAGAGGAAAAAGAGGGCGGGGAGCGAGGAGCGGGTGCGGCGAGACATCGCCCACAGCGCCCTGTATATATAGACAGTCTGGACAGAACGAGCGATCGCGCCGTGTCTTGTCACAACACTCCTCCGACTTTCATCCCGCACGTTATCAGATTCTCCACCCCAACAGCGACATCTTGTGCTACCGATTTTTGTAAGTGCACAGGACTTCGAGACTTCAACTTGATCAATTCTAACCTAACTTGTAAGTATGCACCAACGCAACCTTAAAGATGTCCAGAATCTTCTTTCCCGCCGTCCTCCCCCTCCAGACGGAGATAAGTAACTATCACAAACGGAGATACCACTGCCAAGGAGCTCACCCGAATATATACGAAATTCTTCGCACACCGCCTGATTCCGCTGTAGAATCCGAGAAACCCCGTTCCCCCGCTTCTTCTCCATCATTTTCGGAGAAATTTAGACAGCCTCGAACCACAAGGCTCAAACGCGCCATGGAAATCGAGCCGCCGACCCATGGACCATACGCTGATATTGATGATTCACCACGGGTTTATTCACCGGATGTTGATAAAGCTTTCTTGGACGCGTGGGACCAGCATAGCCGCATCCTCGAAGATTCTTTGGTGGAGGACCACCCGGAAATGGAATTTTTCCTCGCGATCGTAGGATCCGCCATAGTTCATACCATCCCTCGCACGCCCCCCATAACCACTCCGCATCTTGCCATAACTGTACCGCCTGATACCAACAAAGATTCTGTCCGAAGGTCCATTCAGCAAGGTGGGCAAGGAACGCCTCTCGGAAGTCTTCCGATATTGATATCTTATGGGAAATTCAAGTTTGCGTCCCACGAAAACGCACCTCGTCCGTTCAGTTGCGGCATTTCTCATATGCTAGATCCCTATCCCGGCGCAAGCATTGGTCTGGAGGGAGCCCGTGGGTCCGGGACACTCGGAATGTGGCTGCCGTCTCGGAGTACTACTAAACAACAGTTTATTACAAACTGCCATGTCATTACCCCCACCGACCATCTTCGACTACAATTACCACAACAGCCAGTCAAAGCGAGGAACATCGTCTGCCTTTCGGATGATGATGCGAAGTACCACCGGACGCCTTATGCTACTTTGAGGAATCAACACATCTCCGCATTCGAAAGAGACTACTTCAAATTAGACGCACCTGAAAAAGCCTTGCCTCGCGTGAAAAAGTTGCTCGAGGCACAGCAAGATATATGGGAGTACGATGCCATTGTGTGGAAAAGTAAACCGCGCCGCTTAGGGAAGGTGGTGAAAGGATGGAGAGGTGTAATAAACAATCCTAATGGACGAGGATTTTGGGTAGATGTTGGAGTGGTAGAGACGGAGGGAAGTTCCGGTCAGTATTACAAGTACCCAACAATCTGAGGACCCTGAGTTGATGTGCTAATTTATGGATAGGAAAGCGTGAGCCCTGGCCTCGTGAAGCAGAGTATTGTCATCTCGACTATGACACCTTGCCTTGGAAAATGCCAAAAGCAAACTCAGATGTCCTGAAGATCGGGCGCACCACGGGAGCCACTGTCGGAAAGGTTTACAGCAGACCCGGGATCCTGAGAATGGTGGACCCGGCGGATTCTTCCAGGAGAATCATCACCCGTGAGTGGTTCGTGAGCTCACAGACTCTTGAGCCATACAAATTTTTTAGCCGTGACGGTGATTCAGGGTCCATCGTTGTATCGCTCGCTGAGGAAGCCATAAACGGCATTATCTTCGCCGTCGTGGAGCACCACGGGCCAGGGCTCCGTGCTGCTTTCTTTACTACCGCCCCACGACTGGCCAGAGCTCTTGAGCTGTTGGTGGGTACGAAAATAGCGCCTGAAAACCCTAGAATCAACTTCACCCTCACCCATGATCTGGTTGAGATGGAACCGGTTACACGTACGTCCCCGGCCGGCTCAGTAGCGAGCACTGTTGTTGCCGAGTTGTCAGACGAGGAACAGGAGGAAGAGGAAGACGTGGAGGAAGACAGGGAGAAAGCGGGGGAGGAGGATGAGGAGCAGGATGAGGACGAGGAAATGGAAGAGCAAATGGAGGAGGAAATGGAAGAGGAAATGGAAGAAAAGGAGGATACACCGAAAGACGAAGTGAACGACACTGACTGGGAGAGCGCCAAATATTCCACCCTTCTGGAGTGGCCTGAGGTACGAGCCATAGTCGACAGGCAAGTAGCTAGGTATATTGAACCCACACGACTTACGGCGTGCTAACTTGTGGTGCAGCTTCAAACTTGAAAAGATCAAATTTGACACTTTGAAGGAATCCAAATAACAACTTTACGACAGCACGGTCGGAAATATATACAAATTTTTTTCTCCGTTGTTTGGGTTCTTTCTTCAAGTTTCATGAATCTGTCTGCTGTCCGTCAAGTCGGGTCTTTATTTGCAGTGGGTTCGACTGTGATATAGCCACTGTTTGCTGGTTTGCTCTTTTCACCAACTAGCACTTCCTTTCTTGCGTAACGGTTGTATCATGACGTTGGGGACAATGAAAAAATATTGGGGGCCAACGGGGCCGACAGTATTGTCCGCTGTGTAGGCCACTGTCGGGAGACCATCGACTGGTGCCGTTTGGGCCAACATAGTAGGGAAGGGCCCACTGTGGTTATATGTGACGCCGACGGTCAATCAATGAGAAGCCTACAGTCGTTATGTGATTGGCCGACTGTAGTTACACAATTGGACTGTATAATATTATCATATAATGGTCATGTCAATCATGCAAAAATTCAAAAAACTAAATATATGATGCCTCCCGATGACCCACCTTTCGACGACCTAGCTCCCGACCGCCCATCTCCGGACAACCCATCTCCCGGGGAGCCGGACGAGCCACCTCCTGACTACCAACATCCCAGCGATCTATTTTCTCCCCTCAGATAACCCATCTCACGGGTCCGTACGATTAAAAGTACCGCTGTTAAAGTATTACACGATGGAATCAATCGGAGTCAGGGCGCAGGAGAATCATCAGCAGCATCGGGATTAGGACAGCAGAAAACATTCAGATGATAGCAGCAGGCAGAGTGAGCAGAGGTTGCATTGGGGATCAAACGACGTCAAGGAGTTGAGCAATGAAAAACACAAGCAAGTAGCAAGAAACAAATTTACCAGAAACCTTGCAACCTCATTGGGGAAGCGTCATGTTGGGTCAACCCATTTATACGGACTTGTTCACTCGCGGCATGGTGTTGGCCCAAAGGCCTCCCATCAGCAGAGGGGCAACCACAGAAAATGTGGAGCAAGGCGGCCACAAATACAATATCTGGGCTTGAGGGGCGTACATGACTGGCAAAGGACCAGTGGAGAGGGGTGGTGCTCGTGTGGGGCGGCTGAACCCATGAGGGGGGGATGGTGACATTGTTGTAGAAGGAGTGGCTGTCAGGTTAAAGGCAAGCCCCATTGGCGAAGGGGAGTTAGGAGCAACGGCAGAGACGGACTGGTGATGGTGTGAGGGAATAAAGACGTGATGTGGGCGCAGTTGAAGGGCGGTGAGGTTCCGATAGCCTCAGATGTGTTTGTAATGGAGCAGCCCTACAGTGGGAGCTAAATACGAGATAGAAAAACAGAACGCTCCAAGGGGGGATACTGGAAGCCCGAGGACACAAGATGATCGGGGCTATCACAAGAGAGTGAGAGAGATCAGGAAGCCAAAAGGCAAAAACGAGGAGGACATGCAGGACTGAGACCCTCTTACCACCAGCTACTTTCGGCTCAATATACTTGTATGCAACAGAAATCAGTCGCGATCAGTTGCCTCCACACTGATATGCCCCACCATAGGTGTAACATTATCGTACGACCAGCGCATGCCGCGCCTACAGCGGGTATGGCGTGGTTCTTCGCTTGCCTTCATGCTGAAACTTGCAGTCCTCTCATTTTTTTAGCTGCTACCGATTATTCCTTTCTATACTACCTCCACGACACTTCCGCGATGGTGTTTTTTCAGTCGAGGACTTGCCACTGCCAGTTGCACGTGTAGCTTTTGAGCATTTCTCAATGAGGAGGGGCCGGAGGTGGGGGGAGGGGAGAGAAGAAGGAGTGGGTGTCATCCAATGTCATTGGCCTGAGTTGGGGATTGGTCGACCTCGGGCTGTTGCAATGTCATACTTACTCCACTCGATTCAACTGCGTAGAGATATCTACATTAGGGGATGCGGCAGACACGCGGAAATTCAAACGGGACTCTACGTGTACCCTGTCTTCCGCGGAATTTCATTTCTGAAGAGTTGGTTCACCATCAGGAAGGTGGGCTATGCAAGTGGTAGTGGACAGGAATAGTGGAGAAAAGTTCCTCGTTCCTACGAGGCGCCCTGTATATAGTCATGACCGAACCTGGCTGGATCTCGCCGTCCTGTCACAACACTCCTCCGATGTTCATCCCGCAGGTGATCCATATCGCTCCAGATTCTCCATCCCGATCACGAAATCTTGAACTCCTTTGCTAGTTGTTTTGTGCTTCTTGTTATTGTAAGTCTGCAGGGCTTCGAGTCTTCAACACTTGAGCAATTCTAACCTAACTTGTAAATACGCACAGACTCAATGCAAAAAATTTCAACCATCATCTCCTCCCCCGCCATCCTCTCCCTCCAATGGGAGATTCAGGGCTATCACCAACAGAGATACCGCCGAAACGGGGTCCGTTCCAACCTTTTCGAGCACCTCCGCACACCGCCCGCCAGTCATTCTGATTCCGAATTTGACTCGGTCTCCGAGTCCGACAAGACGCTCTCTCCAGCATCCTCGGCATTCTTCTTGTCCCCTAGTCCTAGTGCGAATAAACAGGAGGGGATATAGGTTGCCCGAGTGTTGTCATAGTCAGGTAATCCATGATCGAGTGATAGCACACAGATTTGGATTTTCAGCTACACGCCCAGCGCCACCGACACCGTTGGGTTTGAGTTCGAGTCTTCTCCGCTGGTTAGGTAAAGCTTAGAACGTATGGGTAAGCTTCTACCTCTGTCGTTGCGGTCGTCACTGTCTTCCACACACCCTAGGCTAAACAGGCTGCCGATGAGTTTTGAGTACTGAGTTGGGTCCGGTTGGTCTCGTAGACATTGTTGCCTGAGTTTTAGCGTGAACCGCATCGGGAAAAAAAAGTGACTAGTCTCTTTTTAAGCAAGGATAGGATTAAACGAGAGCTCGGACGCACCATGTGGGCTGCCTCAGCTAGACCATGAGGTGCGCTTTGCCTGGCCTATGTGCTCACGCATCTCTGGTCTTGAACCTGAGGAGGGGTTCTCGTCTCGCGCTGGCCAGAAGTGGGCGCCTCATATGGCACTTGCTATTGAGCACAGAATTCGTGCACGCCGGCCTTGGTAATAGGTGGATAGTCGCTTTAGTTTTCCTAATGCGGGATACGTACGTAGTCTATAACACATGATAAGTAACAATTCCGGTTTGCGGGGCATTTTGAGACTTACTTGACAGATCTGAGTGTTGTTGTTGAGTGTGTATACTATGAGTAGGTCGGTCGCATCGAGTGACAGAAGATGAGCAGCAGACTCATTCTCTCGTGATGTCGGTCTATATTTGGGCGCAAACGTCATGACGCTGTGACAGGAAGTGATCGGTGGGAGCTCAACCTCACCTCCATCTCCATCGACGCCGGATCTTCAGCTCTCCACTCCAACCACCGGATATGCCTGCTCACATCTAACCCCAACAGCACCCCCTCCCGCAGACAGCGCGGGTATCTCCATAATGAAATTCATCGCTCTCTTCCCATCCCTCGCGCTCCTCCCCATCGCTAGCGCCTGCGGTGTTCTGTCTGTCTCTCCCCTCTTCTCACGACGTCCACTAACCACCCCGCAGAGTTCATAATCTCGTGGTCCTCCGAGCCTCCTACATCTTCTCCCTCCCTGCCTCTCACTCCTCCCACACCCTCATCTCCCGCATCCTCACCAACCCCTCCCACGCTCCCACCCTCCAAGCCGGCGCCTTCTTCCCTGACTGGGGCTATAACTGTCTCCCCTCGACCTCAACCCCCTCCGAGTCCGCTCACTGGCCCCCTTTCCTCCTCGCCGCCACCGACTATATCACCGCGACCTTCGGGCCTCTCAACGCCCCCCGCTCAGACGCCGAGCAGCAACACCTTGAAACGCTATTAGCCTTCATCTTCGCCGCTGCATCCCACCAAGTAGCAGACGCGACATGGCACGCAATCCGGCTCCCAACCGGGCTAATGGCCGCCCTTGCAGCGGTCGATTTCGGCGGCGACTACAGCAAAGCCCATCTCGCGCAAGACTTTGGGGGCGACTTCCTCCATGCGGCGCGAATGGGGAGGTTACCGGCCGACGCCAACTCGTGGGTCAGCAACTCGTGGAACGTTCCCATCGACGATGTAATCAAGATCTACGAGCGGATGGAGACAAAAGTTAATAGCCTTGTGTTGCGCCATTGTATGACTCGTGGGTTAGCAGCGTTGAGGAGCGAGTTGGTGTTGGGGGAGGAGCTGTTGCCGGTTTATGCGGATCGTGCGCCGATGCTGTTGGATGAGATTGATGGGTATTATCTAGGCGGGATGAGGGAGATGGCGGCGAGGACGGTCGAGTGCTGGGGAACGTTGGCAGGATGGGTGGTCGATGGGAGGAATGCGTCGGATCCGTGGCAGATTTGTGACGTTTTTCAGGCGATTGCGGCGAGAGGGGGGGCAGGGGAGGATGATGAGGAATGGCAGCAATTACGCCAATTGCGGAGCGGCAGTACAGTGCTAGATAACCCCGAGCATGTTCACGCCATCGACAAGCTCTCAACACGAATCCTCACTGACCTGGAGAGCATCCAAATCTCCACCTCCGACTTCGGCATTGAAACCTACACCCTCCCACCCCAGAAATTCGGTTTTACTCATAATAATGACGACGACCTCCCAACCGGCAACCCGACCTACATCTCCGCCCACATCCCCTACTCCCACATGGGTTCCTCCCTCGCCATCGGAAACTTCTATTTCGACTCCACTCCCGGGGACGTCGACAACCCCCTCGCCCTCGCCGTCGGATCCCCCTTCACCTCCGACACCTCTGATGCCCCGCACACTGGCGACGTCCTCGTAATTCCGTGGGATATGCTCTCCTCCTCCTCCCTTACCACCTTCAACACTCTCACTACTCTCACCCCCAACCCGCACCGTACCGACCCCCGCTTTTCCACTGCCCTCACTCCCCTCCGCCTTCCACACCTCCCCCAGCTCCTCGCAATCTCCTCACCGGGTCCAATAACCTACGACACCTCCACCCCTCCGAACCCACCGTTCTCAGACCTCGCGCCAGCAGGGAGGGTAGAGGTGTTTATACCCCACCACACATACCCCTCGCCAATCGTAACGCTTACTGCGACGGGCGCGGATCTGGGGGGGATTGGAGGGCGGCAGTTTGGCGTTTCACTTTCATCAGGCGTTGTAGACGATGTTACCAACATGATCGGGGAATGGTTAATCATCGGTTCGCCGAGAAGCGATGGGTTGCGGGCGTGCTTCCCCTCTGGACATCACAGCGCCGCATCAGCAAGAGAAGGAAAGGAGGTTCTCCGGCTCGGGCTGGGGGAGGTCACGGTAGTCAAATTCACTGTCTCCGACGACGACGATGGGAACCAAAGCATCACGACTAAATCGTGGGATATAAAATTCCCGAGTGAAGCACGGCAGATCGAATGTGAAGCCGCGCAAGCTGGCGGCGGGTATGAACGTTTCGGCTTTTCGACTGCCGTTATCGCCGGCCTCATCGCGATCTCAGCACCTGGCGAAGACGCTGTGTTTTTGTACCGCTTTGATGCGTCCGGGGGCGGTGGTGGGGAAGGTGGGTTTAATCTCGCCGCCACCCTCACTCCGCCCGCGAAATCGAAATCATTCAGCCACGCTCTCGCTTCCACCACACTCACCAACGGAGCGCACATCATTGCGTTGGCGGCGCCGAATGAAGAAGTTGATGGTACACCGCAGGTAGGGGTGGTGAGAGTGTATCGTCTCCTCTCCCCCACCGCAAACTCTGCAGAGGTGGAGTTCCAGCTGCTTGCGACGCTTTACCCGGATCCGCACTCGAGACAGAGGTATACGAAGTTTGGGCGCTCGCTGGCATTCGATTCTACCGGGAAAGAGAGATTAATCATCGGCTCAGGCTTCGCGTTTCGTGAGCGTGGGGCGGTGTGGATGTGGGATGTTGACGCTGCAGAGAAGGGGGGCGAGAGGGAGATGGAGGTGGAAGTGATGTGGGTTGGGAAGGAGGAGGGGGGGCGGTTTGGAGAGGGGGTCGGAGTGGGGGGAAACGGGGTGGTGGTGAGCGTGCCGGGGATGGGGGCCGGGAAGGGGGTTTTGGAGAGGGAATTTGGAGGGGTTGCGATTTTCGGTGTTGCAGGGTCGGAGAGAGAGGAAGAGGTGGTGGAGGAGTTGTAGATGGGGGTTAAGGGTAATGGGGTATGAGTTATTGGTTATTGGTTACTGAGAAGAATTATGGAGCATGGTCAGAACGTTTTTGAGAGTATAGATACCGATGGAATCAGGTTCATGTTGCCAGCAAATAAATTACCATTTCGTTTTAAACGTACTAGAACTAGCTATCCCTTCAAGGTATCATCATTAAGCACAACAACACAATTCACAACCCAAACCTCCCGCGAACTTTCTCAGGTACATTCCCAGTCACCCCCTCATGCCTCTAAGCCTCTCCTTTCACCGCTCCCTCCCCCTCTAACACCTCCGCCACCCCATGCCCACTCGCCAACTCCACCTTCGCCTTCGCCAAACTCGCCTTCTTCGGATTCTTGGCCTCGAAAATCTCATTCAGCTCCTCCAAGGTCCTATTCTTGGTCTCAACATAAAACAGGAAAATAAAAATCGCCTGGAACGCATCCCACGCGATATACATGAAGTAAAACTTCCACTTGACATCACCGAGTCCAATCGGCGTGACATATTGGTTGAAAAATGATGCAATGTTGACCCAGAAGTTGTATGTCGCCATGCCCTTGGCCCGAGTTTCGAATTTGAGGCATTCCACGGGGTACAATGCTTGGAAGGGGGTGAACGCGATAGAGAAGGTGAAGCCGAAGAGGTAGATCATGGCGATGGTCGCGTTGGAACCGGCTTTATTGTCCGAGCCGTTGAAGGTCGCGGAGAGCGCGGTGATTATGACAAACCAGAGGACGAAGAGACAGGATGCGGTGAACAGCATCGGGCGGCGTCCAGCGCGGTCGACGATGGATGAGCCGATGAGGGCACCAATAAACGACACGACCGCGATAATGCCATTCAACATCAATTGCGTCTGGCGATCATCAATACCCGCCTGCTGCACCATCACAGGCATGAAATACGAAATCGCCGCATTGCCAGACCACTGCCCGAAAAACGCCATTGAGACAACCATCATCAGCCGATACCTTGCGGACCGAGAGTTGACAAGCTCGCTGTAGTCCCACCAGCGCTTATCGGAGCCTGTGGTGGTGATTTCGTCTTTCATCTCGCGGTAGGAGAGCTCGACAAAGGGGTTGTTGCGGTCGTCGAAACCGTGGTATTTCGTTAGGACCGAGAGCGCTTCTTCGGTGCGGTCGTTGGCCATCAGCCATCGTGGGGATTCGGGGATGAAGGGTGCGCAGACGAGAATAATTCCGGAGAAGGACATTTGCAGCCAGAGGGGGATGCGCCACGCCCGTGTGTCGGTAAAGGCTTCGGAGGTGCCGTAGGTGACCCAGGACGCGGGGATGGCTGGATTTGATCAGCGTCCAATCCATCACAGAGAGGGAACTCGAGTACTTACACCCCATAAACCAGAAACTATTATAAATCGCCGTAATTGTTCCCCTATATGCTGGATGCGCCATCTCTGCGACATATGACGGTCCGGCGGTCGCGGAAAACGATACGCCGACACCCAGCAAAAACCGTCCGCCCTTAAACTGCGCCATATTCTCTGCGGTAGCCTGGATACACGTCCCAACGATAATCGTCAACGCGCCGATAAACATTCCCCAGCGGCGACCCCAACGGTCAGTCGCCGGCCCGGCCAAGAAGGACCCGACAATGTTGCCGATGGTATAGATAGCGAAAACAAAGCCGGTGCGACCGCCAGTGGGTTCCATGCCGAAGCGGTCTTGGTATTGTTCCATAGCGTTGATGGAGGACATGAGGGAGCCGTCGTAGCCGTTGACTGGAGGGGTGGGTTAGGGGTGAGGGTGTTGAGACGTAGGGACTTGGGGAGGGGACGCACTGCAGGAGTTGAGGGTGCCGACGAGGCAGAGACAGTAGAGGACGAGGAGGCGGGGATGGAATGGGTTCGGTTTCGCCTGGAGGTTGCGGGGGAGTGGTTAGCATCGTGGGAGCTTGAAGACTCAAAGACTTGAGGAGTCGAGAAGTGGAGAGAGAAAAACACACCTTCGCCATAGCATCCGCAAACGCGACGTTCTCCACCACCTTCACCTCCCGGTCCACCGGGCGCTTCTCGTCAATCGACGAGCTCATTGTGTGTTCGTTCTTTGGTTTCGGTTCTGAATCCTAGGTCTCCGAGTCTGTCTTGCAGAGTTGCCAATCTCGCTGCTGGAGTTCGTTCGAGTCGTCGACTAGAGATCAAAAACTTGAAGGACCCACTCGAATATATACCCCACAACATCGTACCCCAGACCTGAGCACCCACGCGAGACTGGCGAGTCTAGCTTGGTAGGCAGGCATCTCAGACACACTCTGTCCTCGCTACTCCCGCCGCCATGGGGTGAGCACGCGTGTGTCCATAGCCCTGAGGGAGCCGTTGTGGTGCGGATCGTGAGGACTGGGGCCGGACGGGGGCGGAATGGCGGGCCTGTGGGCCGCGGGCGTCAGAGTCGGGTTGGAGATGGATTGGGGTTCCAGAGGGTCGTACAGACTGGATGCCCTGCACGCAAAATATGGGTTCCAGGAATCTTCCCCCGTTGATGCCGCCGGGAGCTTGTATGTGGGTATGGCGTTGAATTTCGCTTCCCCGAGTCGCGAAAAATGATACCCCATGTAGACTATGTACTGTAGGTAGTCTAGAGTAGGTGACGTACTCTACGTCTCACACTCATCGATATCCCAGTGCCGATCCGTCCCCATCCTCACCCTCGTCGTCCACCTTCCCCACCTCCATTTCTTCAAAATCAAATCCCGATACCAATCCCACAATCCCACCTCCATCGCCTTCACCATCATCACCGCAACCTCACCGGCCACCGATCAATACCTACCCGCCGACCAGTCCTGTCGTGTAACCCGCATCATCGGTCCGGATCCGCAACGCACGCTTGTTTTTTTTCTCCGATGATTTTGTCGGCCCGTCGTCCCGCCAAACCTTTTATCCCAACTGGAGCTCAGATGGGCGCCGACACGTGCGGCGGGATGGCGGGGCGGTTGTGGGAAGGGAGAAGTGTGGTCGAGATGCGGGCTGGAATGGGCTCGATGGATGATCATGAAGGCGATGGGAGGTGGACCGCGGTGAAGGAGGATAAGGGGGTGCTGGAAATGTTGAATTGGGGGTGGGCGAGGGGGAGGTCAGATGGAGAGTTGGAGATTCTTGCCTGCCTGCGTACGTTATGCGTGGTGGAATAAGCTCTCGAGTCCATGCCGCTCTCTATGTACTCTATACACGACGATCATGGCCATGATCCGGCCGGATCTGCTCTGCACTACCATATCCTGCACTTCACCTTGATGAAGAATGAGGCGCCCAATATCCGGCTCCCTCTCGCCATTCCTCTCACTTCCGACATCCCCCATCCCATCCCCCCTCCCCCCATGAATACCCCCATAGATACCCCAATCCTCAGTCCCCGGAGACAGCACGAACTCGCGTAGTAGAGTGTACTCAGCCATGTACTAGACGAGAGGGCTGGAGGGCTGGTTTGGCGGTGGTCGAAATAACCTTCCTCACGTCACACACGAACGGCGCTCCAACCTGCAGCCACCCACTCGCATCCATCAGCTTCCGCTAAATTGAACATCACCTGCATGAGCACCGGAAGCGTGGCCGTGTTCCCCGGTTTAACGGCCCGCGTGCCGTGGGTACATAGGTTACGGGATTTGCATACGTATGTTAGAGTACCCTGACACAGTTGAGGGAGATGGGGGATGTGTGAGGGAAGGTTGGGGTATGGAAGGGTAGGCAGGTTAGACGAGATTGAGCTTGATGCTGGAATAGCGAGTCGCGTGGCACTGGAGGATGTCGGTGGAAGCGGGAGTGGGGATCGGAGTGGGGTGGAGGGATTAGACGGGACATGTGAGGCCGGGAGAATTCGAACTAAGAGTTAAGATTTTAAGCTTTTTGTGGGGTGGTATGGGGTTGGGTGATGCGACGGGGATGTGAAGAGCTAGCTGGGGAGGCCGAGGAGCTGAGGTACGCGGAATGGAAGTGGAATTGGATGCGGGATTGGGATTGGGACTGGCGATGGTGAGTTGGGGATGATGGTCACGGCAGTGAGAGCATCCATGATGTTGAAGCGATTCCCAGGGATTCGAGATGCCTCAGGGTGGTGACTGGATACCACAATGTAGCGGCTGCACTCAACAAGCTACCATCACTAGCGGTCCACCATCCACCACTGGAACCGCGATGAAACATCTCTGTCTCCGGAGCCGTGACATCACACCTCTTCTACACCAGTCTCCTCGATCTGCCATGGAGCGTATCAATATGGATATCTTGACCTCCCTTCTCCCTTCTCCCTTCTCCCTTCTCCCACCGCAAACCCACAGTTGAACCCCATCAACCCCCCCAGTCCCCATCTCCCGATCCCCAACGCCCCATCACTACCTGTCTCGTCCTTGGCTCCTAGCCCTCCTCCCCTCCTCGCCCATCCATCTATCCCTCCAGTCCAGTACAGTCTCTCCCCACCTTGTCATACTCACCACTCCGCACTCGACCCTTCAACCTCCCCGGCTCTTCGCCTAGGGAATCTAGATCTCTCACACATCGTGGTACGATGTACAAAGTTACTCAAAACAGTAAATTACCCGAGCCTGCGGGTCGAATTAGGCCCCGGGATTTCTGGGTGGTTGCACATGGAACTTCAAGTTGATATGTGGAGTATCTACCAGTAGGTCAATGGCATGGCATGGCATCTCGCTGCGTCCGCGGACTCGGGCCGGGGATGCCAAACCCGGTGCTATGATGCGAGGATGTCTGGGGTGCTGACTAGATTGGGGAATATATGGCGAGACGCGAGGAAAGCTGGAAGTAATGAATACCGTATCGGAGCAGTTTGAAGCGGTGTTCAGAAGCTCAAGTCAATGGAACCAGCCCCAGGCCGATGATACCACCTGTGGTCGAATAGAAAGAGTATAATAATAACGCGGATGGTGATTCGACTCGATGTTACCCTCCTCCCCAGCCCAACCTCCACCCTCCCACCTCATCAATCCTTTGCATCCCATTCCCTCTCCCCCACCACTATTCATCCCCGACTCCCTTCTCCCCCTACTGCCCCATCTGCCTACACTCCCCGGGCATACAATCACACTCCCCCCTCCCCATCCTCCTACACCCCTCCTTATGCTTCATCCCTTCCCCAATTTTTCCACCCCCCTCCTGCCCCATAGTCCCCATCTTCTCCCCCTTCATCATACTCTCCCCTCCCATCTCCACATCCTTCACCCACGCGCCCTTATTATGCTCCGGCCCACGCACGCGTGTCGGGTTCTCGCGCGACTTATTACCGCACCCGGGACAGGCGCAGGTGTTGGGTGCACAGGAGCATGCGCCCGCGTTGCCGCGGCAGGGGCAGGTTGTGAGGGCTTGCTTGGATGCTATGGAGGAGTTAGCGTGGGCGTTGGGCATTGAGGGCGGGGTTATGGTGCTGGGTGCTGGGTGATGGGGGATGGGGGATGATGGGGGATGAAGATGGGGAATGAGGATGGGGATATGACGACTGGAGCTGACGACTCGAGAACAGTGACGAAAACGCAGCGAACGAAGCTCAACTCAAAGAAAGTCTCTACTCACCCCCACCCGCCCCCGCACCAGCCCCTGTCGGCCACGTCTCCATCCCCGTCGCCAAATCATGCGTGATCGGGACTGTCGAGTGGTACTGCTCCATCCGCCGACTGGTGTCCTCCATTCCGCTTCCTGCTCCGCTTCCTCCGCCTGATTGATGCTTCGATCCACGCGGCATTCTCGTCTGTCCCTGCTGTGGAGGCTGGTGGGGGTGATGGAGTTGGGGATGGTAAGGACGGGAAAAAGAGGTGAGGTGCGAGTGGTAGAGGGAAGGGAGACCAGGTGGGGAGGAAATGGTGGGTGTATTTTTGGGGATGTTGGTCTTGTTGATCAGGTGGCTGGGGGGTGTTGGAGTCGGGGTTGGTGAGGTTGTGTGAGGAGTCGAGGTTTCGAGGTTTTGGGGTTGTGGCGAGAGTGGTAAGAGTGGTGCAAATGATGAGGGAGGAGGGTGAAGGCAGGGGGTAAGGGAGAGGAGATACCTATGTATGGAGTCTGAGAGGTGAGGTCATGGTGATAGGGAGGTGTGATATGATATACTCCGTGGAGCTGGAGATGGAGATGGAGGCGGAGGGGTGAGATCGATCGTGCGCAGTCGTCACTCGTTGCGCGGAGATGGTGAGCAGTGAGGTCATTGATGATCCATTAGCGGAGTGGATGAGAATGCGGAAATCCCCAGAGAGAGTTCGAGAAGGGGGGGACATGAAGAATGAAGATCAGATAACCCACATATTCGCGTGGATAGCCGATCATAAACTCTGCGTCACAGTCAATCACGCGGTGTGTAGTTAAAGCTCTGGACAATTCAGTAAGCAAGTACCTATTAAAGTCTGTATGACAGCGGAATTACGACCTCTTTCGACCTCTTTGTGATCAGTTTATGGGAGCATTTTCGCTCAGACCCCAAGGCTTGGGTAGACTCACATTGATGTAACCGTGCGCTATGGCAGTCCTCAGGATCACCATTCTTGTTCAGCGGCTATATGAGCGCGCACGAAATGTATTTGTGAATGTGCCATATAACAGCCCAGATGATCCTCCGAGCGCTTGCAACTGCACACAAACCGCGCGGTTCGACACTGCCTGCATGCCATGTCCTGCCAGTGGTTCTGGCTGTGATGGAGCAAGAAAGGTCCAGCTACTACACACCCTGCTCATAGCGATAAGTGGTTCCACTCCATTGCCCCACTTCGCTGGCTCAGAGACGGTGCTTCTGGTTGGAGATCATACAATGTTCACCGAGGGGTTTGTCACCACCGCTGCATTCTCCATATATTAACACAAACTCATTGAATGTAGAACATGTCCGTTTGAGTGTTGGTCATAAATATTGTTGGCTTCTACACTCCTTATGAGCTTGGAAAGAACTGTATCGGTAACAGAATTGGGCTTTATCTCTTTCCTCATCTGCAGCAACACTTTGCGGTCAGTAACTGCTCCCCATTGCCAACTTCTAAACATCGTGCTTGCACAACGCCGGTCATAACCCCCACGGTGGGCATTGCATGATCTGCAACCAATCGTATCGCCTCAACCGCAATCTCTCTCAAACCTGCTGCGTTCTCAACCCGCTCCAAGACGCTGGGGTGCCATCTGTGGTGCCAAACTTGTGCCCAACTACCGTCATCTCTGGTGCCTAACTGGCGCCATTTGTGATATCCAATCAGCGCCATCTTGATTCCGAACTGTCTGAGGATCTGGAAGCTCTGTATTTTATAGTAATGCGCAGAAACTTTTATCTCCTATCTTCGACAACTACCCGTCAACTTCAACATAACTCTGTAAAATTGACAACAGCGATGGATAACTCGAGATTCTACGGTATGACTGTTCTGCGAGGATGTTGGTAGAGGCCAAGATGAAGCTGCGGATGCAGAGTGAGGATTAGCGACGTTGTGATTGGAGTGAGTGTATTCTGAGAGCGAGGAGTTTAAGAAGAAGGGGTCGGCCGTGCAGAGTGGCCGATTGGGGAGCGGGATATCCATGACATCCAGAGCGGGCCGAGGGAGGTTGGTGTAAGGCTTAGCGGCGATAGTGGTCTATTCTCAGAGGAGCGGGAACCCCATAGGGCCTGCTCTGAATAAGCTATATACATCCTCACTCTTAGGCGGCCTGCAGACCTTGCAGTTAGAAGAGCGTGATGGTGCGTGCAAGAAGGAGAGAAGGTGGAGAGTGAGGCTGAAAGGGTGGAAGCGAGTTGCGTATACACCAGCCAGCGCGGGGGCGCTGGTGAGATTTGGTGATCACAGCAGTCCTGACAACGACCATATCCCATCATAATTTATGTAAGTAAACTATACAGGATTATTGACCCCATCTAGCCTTTTTACAGTATTACCACTAGTCCATCGATAATTCACATTACATCGACACCCATATCAGTGGAGTTTGTTCCATGGTTGACCAGCCACCGCTCACGGGGCACACCGTTCCTAATGGTCATCATACACATGATGCTAAGAGGGTATTCAGAGTCAAAATTTTGGTGGGGCGGAACGGCGTAACACGGCCCTGAAGGGTACTTTGGGGTGGCCTTCAGGACCGTCTACGGCCGTTCGCATGGGGCCCGAACGCCCTCTAAAACGTGTCCCTCCACCCACAACTCCATCACCATCCGCCATACAACCCACGAATCATCGCCAGCATTATCCGCATTAACCCTTCGCTCAAAATTCTAGTCATCCTAGCCGCCATGCACCAGACGCCAACAACATTTTACGGCACAGCATAACCGAATGAAACGAACTAACTCATCGCCATCCAACACGCTAGGTAATAAACTAACAATGGTGGCTGGAAGATGGGCTCGACGATTTCATGGCATTTATGTTAATCCACTGGTGTGGTAATGCCATTGCCATTACTAGTGCGTATTGATGCCACTCGATGTGTCCACGTCGCTCCAAAGTCCTCAGAGTGTCTATGTTCCGTAATGCCATAGATTTCAGCGACAATGGGCCGACAGATGCTAGTTGAGCTGACGAAAAAGCGATATGCCCGTGTGAATGAGATGCGCCGAGCTGAAGTAGCGCACTGCTCTCCGATGGCCAGCCAGGGGATATAAAAAGTGGGTCCTGCACCGGGAGTTTTATCAGCAGAAAAGAGTAGTAGTCGTCACATCGATACACACTACAGGTAGTTCTGGTCAGCAATTTCTTCCCCATATCCCTTCCCCTTCGGTATCCCGGCGTGCGATATACTACTGAAACCTGCGGGTTGACTCTGAAGCGAACTTAAAGGTAAAGTACATGGATAACCGCCGTTGAATGTATGGATCTCAATTGCTGACGGGAAAGTTAGATTTCAGACGGTACTTGGGCATCAAGATGCGCCCATTTCTATGCAGCCTTTCTATGACACTTGTCGTGCTGGTCACGAATTCGTTGGCTATGCCCATGGAACAAGCTAACCTCCAAGGTGTTGCTCCTCTAAACCTCAATTTTATAGATGAGAAATCATGCGCAAACCCATGGGCTGGTTTTCGGGAATATACCGCATTGAAAGACGTTCCAGAGGATAACCGACCGATCGCACAGAAGCTCCGCCAGGAAGCACGTGAGCCTGTAGAGCCCCGAAATATTAATGCTCTACATCACTTGAAGAAAGCTGCCAAAGAATCGTTCGAATGGATGCATACTGTGGATGAATATCTAGAGTCCGAATTGCGTCATGATGAATTGATCGCGTCTTCACCGGCCGCATCAACGCGGGGGAAAACAAGCGATTTATCAACAAAAATTCCTCAAATTTCAGATAATGCTGATGCAATGGCACGATCACGCGGACAGGCCGGTAGAATTGGAGACATGAGTTATCCTAAATACCAACTTGGCGAGAAGGAACCACCCATGGATGAAAAAGACCATGCCGCCGCCCTTCGAATTGGTTCCAGATTGCTTGTCGAACAGTTTTTTGGTTCCAAAAAATTTACAACAGGAACAAGTTCTGGGCAGCTTTTAGGTATGTGAACCTAGACCAAGGACATTGATTCTGCAGTTACTGATGCATAAACAGTTAATATCAGATCGGTTTTGGCTTATTACGGCCTTCAATTCAGAAATATTCCCGGAGGTGGACGTGAAATTCGTGTGCCTGATCGGCCAACTTTTGCCGGATTCTTTTGTGGCGATAATAATCTGGTACCCTTGAAGCCGGCACCTTTTCCTGGAGCGATGCATGATACATCGACAGATTACGTAATCGGGATCGGACGCCGCGGATGCGAACCAAAGGAGTCTGGTAAGACGACTCTTGCCTATAACACCAGGGCTTGGCCTATTGACCTTGTACGCAATTCAAACGCTCAAACCCTTCTAAATCAGATGGATAAGGCAAAGGACATAATATATGTAAGTTCAAGTTCAATGCGTTTTGACATTTTGGAAATTTGACTCTATTTAACCTCACCTCGTACTTGATCATGACGAGTCTGGTGGAATATGATATCGGGTTGCAAAGTCAAGGCTAACTATTTCTTGAAGTTATGTACGGATTTAAACGCGTTCACAGGGCTTGGTGAACGAGCAATCAGGTACCGCATGGACTTTATGCATTCAGATGAAGCATTTGTCAAATTGCTCTTCACCGATATGATGAATAGGAATGGAGAAGGATGGAATGCTGTTGCTGAAAAATTGTTCCATATAACAATTATCCACGAGGTAAGTAATCAAGAAAATGGTGGACGATTCCCACAAATTTCCCTGCAATTTTCAGTTGCAAGGGTAGTCGGGTGTTTCCATTAGTCTTGTATCCCGCTATTTTCCCCCAACTTTACCCGTATCAAGCGTGTCAACAACTAACATTCGTTACAGTTAATGCACATGTGCCAATGGGACAAGATATGTAACGAGAACATGGCACAAATTTCTGGCGCAACCGAAGAAGAACGGAACAAAGATGCTGCAAAAAGACTTGCTGGTATGGTTGCACCAGATTTTATTACAGCGAGTAATGAAGCTAATTCATATTAGTGGCAGCAAGCACCGTATACACAATAGATGTCTCGTATAATGGTAGAGCCAGCTATGGCTGGGCGCCTTGCGTACTCTTAGGACAATTGGCTGCAAATGGTGAAAGCGACGATGTGGTACGGCCATGCAACAACGCCGACAGCATCGCAAATTTTGTCGTCGCTACATACGCTCTCATCTACGCCTCTCATGCTGATAAAAATGAAAACCGACCTGCCGTGATTCGAGGTTTTGATCACACCGGCAAACCTCATAAACTTGCATACGACTCTAAACGTTCCTACGAGGATAATATGACAGCCTTCAAAAAACTATTTCCTAAACAGATCGTTGCAATTCCTTCCACAGGCAATTTGCATCCTAATGCCCCCGAGACAAGTACCAGTACTTCAATGGTGAACCCTCAGACGAAAGTGGTGCCAGGGGCCAACCCCACAAAAGCCAACCCAGCTCGAGAGGCCATTTCCGCAAACACCAACACAGCTTCCCGGGGGAGACCCATAAACGGTAATTCAGCATCAGGGGCCACACCCGCGAACGCCAACGCACTCTTGAAGAAGCCTGTTACGAAAGGCCCTTGACCAGAAAGCCTTCATGCTTAGGTTTTATGTGCTCTTCAACGGAAGTTCTTCCACGCCATCGTTTCGGCATGTACACTATCTGAACCTGACTTTTTCTGTTTCCGCTCTCTGTTTCCCCTCTCTGTTTCCCCTCTCTGCTTGCTCTTTCTGATGTCACTTTTGTCTCGCGCGTTTCATTTTTGTGTCCCTCAGTGTTTCCGGTTCTTTCGCTGGTCAGTTGTGGTTTCTCCTTTGTCCGTTTCTCCTAGATTCAGTTGTTCAATTATGGCAGGCTGTGATTTACGTTTTGGTTTCAGTTTTCTTTTGGCGTTTAACAGTTCATGTTTGTCGTTAGTTAAAGATGCAGGAAGAAAAGTCAATTATTTCTCTGAATAACGTTTCGTCCTACCCACTGGGCCTCTCAAACTCGTAAAGATGCGGTGCACGCCGTTATCAGCAACCCACCACTCCACCTTAGTCTCTTCGTGCTCGAGATAAACTCGCATTATGGATGATAGTCCAGTAGCCCACGGTCCTGAGCACGCTGACGAGGGGTAAAACCGACTTCGCCTTACTGTTTGGCCCGGGAGTCACTGGAAGGGCAGCGGTGCCGTAGTATAGTTCTACGGTAGCAGCGTCCGTACGTGCTCTCGTAGTTAGAAGCTAGCAATAGCTTCCGCCGCCGAATGTAGGCCTTGTGAATAGGAAATACATAACTCATCTCGCACAGCCACGATCACTTAACAATCCCAAAGAAAGTAGCGGAACCTTCCACCACAACATTGGCTACCATGTAACATCCCACAAGAATCACAACAATTTGCCACAATCACAACACAGTCACGACACAGCCGCAAAACAACAACAAAACCATATTTACATGATCCCAACTATCACCCAAATCTACGCTGCGACAATGTTGTGGCAATGTCACGAAGAAAAGAAATACAGAACTTGGCAGACATCATCGTGAAGAGCGAAAGGATGAGATCCTCACGCTTCTTCCGTAAAGAAAACATGTGTAAAACGAGAAGTAACGATATAAAGTAGTGATTATTCCATCTGACTGTGACCTTGATTGCGCCAGCTGCGCAGATAGAACATTTGGGTAGTGAGAGAACTGTTCTTGTGCTTGTTGCACCGGGCCTGATTGAGGTATTAAGCGAGCGCGTTTTTTAGCGTTCTTGAGTGTGGATACAGGTTCCCAAGTATCTTCTGTGTTATCATATCCCTTCTAGCGGATGCGGTATTCAGTTTGTCTATTTTGGCAGCATTGGTGGATGAGTGCTTTGACTTTGTATTTGTTGCGATTTTCATCTTGTTCAGAGGCATTGATGGGTCAATGGTGAAGGATTGAATTATGTGGGTCGCCTTAATAACGTTAAGTCAATCAGCTAAGAAGCTGCTGTGTCACTTGTCCCCTTATGGCAGTGCCAGTTGACAGTTTGTAGTATAGTCGATGTCTTGAATGCTGATAATCTGGTAAAATCCCTCCAATGTATCTCTGAGCTTATCTGAATGCCCTTGCACTTGGTTGAGCCGGTGGAGTTGGACCCAGTCACTAATGCTAAATCTGATGTTCGCATTGCAACGGAAGGTAGTTCTGGCATTGATGATTGCTCGAGTATGTGCTAAGGTATCCTTAGCATCTTGGCCTGTGCCGAGTTTTTCCTGGAGATAATCCTTGACTGCTGGTACCAAGAGGTCATCGAGATCGTTGTTGAGACTGAAGATCATGTTGGTTTCATGGCCGAATTGGAGTTCGAAAGGTGTCCGTTCTGTTTAACAAAGTGGGCAGTTATTCAGGGCCATTGTGATTTGTGAGTGTGAGGAAACCATCCTACGCGGGAACCAGGAACGGAAGAGACGAGAAGATATGATGCTTCCAGGAAGGGTAGAGAAGTCCAAAGACATAAGGGGGCTGATCGGGGCTATCACAAGGACGAGAGGGTTTGAGAAGTCAAGGAGGCAAAGACAAGACAAGAGTCGAGGTTCGAGGTAGGTATTGAAGTCGAGAGTGAATTGTTCCGTGAAAAAAGAAGACTATATACAGAGGGGAACTGAGTCCCTGTATATAACCAGAAATTTCCTTCGCAACAGACACTTGAATAGCAAAGGAAACAAGTCAAGACAAATCAAGAGAATATTCAAGAAGGTGGTAGAACCACCTGAAAACCAAGAGAGCAAGATGCACCCATGATGAATCAACAAAATATTGAAGAGTATCATGGAAGCATAAGGAAACAAAAGGAAGCAAAATGCGCACGCAACATGACCGAGCAACAGAAAATAGAAGAACTTAGGAGAAGACTATAGAGGTCAATGGATAGCGGGAATCAAGGATCCGGAACACCGGTCAGGTAACTGTACTCAGACACCTAGTTTCCGAATTCGATGACGATGGTAACTCTAGTCCAAAGCACGTCGTAAGGTGCTGGGACTTCGTAGAGAACCAGGACAGGAGGCTCTTGATTGAGAACGTGGTTGGGGTTCATGACAGTGAGAGGTATGAGAACCAGTTATCCTACCTTGTATTGATAACAGCACGTATCATCTCCTTGATCTTTTGAATCGCTTGCTCGACTTGCCTGAGGGTGTTATGGTGATAGGCAGTAGAGAACGTTATGTTGATGCTAAGGTTCCGAGCAGCAGATTCCCAGAAGTTACCTGTCCAGCGTAGATCTCATGAACCCTGGCCATGCTTCCAGTAATCGCTTATCAATGTGTATCCTCTTGTGTCCTTGGACCTCCAGCACCTCCCTCCCTTGGAGCATCCGGCCTTCCTGTCCTATCTTCTGCTCCCGCTGTACCTAGGTAATAAACCATACATCATCCACCACAACTGAAACACCGAAATACGAAATCCAAAATTCCATCTACACCGTCGCACGCCCCAATAAATCAATCTACCAGAAACTGGAACTGCGCCGCCTAGATAATCAACGAACCAACTCCAACACCTAGCTAACCAACTCCAACACCTGGTATAGTATCCAATCCAATCCTGTAACCCGAGCGATAGATAGACAACCTGATAACCCAGAACCCCAGAACTATGCCAGTGCCAGTGTAACAACCCATAACCCATAACCATTACCAAGAACCAAGAAATCCCAACGCTTAACGCCCATTTCCATCCCATCTCTTCCACCCACAACACCCCCATCTCCCATGCTCCATCCCCCATCCTCATCGCCCCCCCTCCTCCTCCTCCATCTTCCTGACACACCTCCCCCACGCGCTCCTACTACACTCCGGGAACCTCTCCCCGCCCTCATGCCGTCTCCTCACCTCCTCCGCCTCCTCCGTCCCCCCAAAATGCGCCAGCACCGCGACTGTATACACGTGCTCGCTCGCTAGAACGGTGCGCCAGGTTTTCGAGACGGTTTGGAGGCGCAGGACGTCCGCTGGGTCGAGATACGGGATGAGGTGCGTGATGAGGGGGAGGGGGAGAGCGAGAGGGTCGGTACGCGAGCGGGGGGAGAGTGTGCGGCGGGGGGAGGGGGTGCGGGTTGAGTCGCCAGTGGTTGTGCTGCTGGGTTTGCTGGTTGGGTTGCTAGGGGTGGTGTTGGTTCTGGCTTTCTTCATCGGCGGGGGTGCGCAGGACGACGACGACGATGGTGATGCTGTTTTCTCCTCATCGCCCGCACAAAACTCAACCCCAATCCCCGTCGACATGGTCCGAACCAACGTCGGCACCCTCGCGGTCGAGCGTATCGGTACGCTCTGGCTCGAACTCGTGCGCTGCGGATGTGTACGACGAAGCTGTTCACGACGCAGCGCGGTGCTGTGGATTGCGTCCAGGCGGGCGAGGGTGCGAGTCCAGGGGGCGAGTTGGGAGAGGAGGTGGGCGGAGGGGGGAGAGTGGGGGGAGTGCGTGGAGTGCGGGGAGTGCGTGGAGTGGTGCGGAGGGGCTGGGGGGGAGAGGGTTGCGGCCATGATCGAGGAGGGGAGGAGGAGAGTGGTTGCTGTTGTGGTGAGGAGGAGGTGGGGTGGAAAGGTAAACAGAAGAGGCGGTTATCGCGGTTCGGTTTCGACTTGGTGCGCAGTGTGCTCGTGTGGTGTAGTCGATTCAAATAACCTCTTGCTCGCAATATTGTATGTTCGAAAGTCGGATCTCAACCGTCGCAGTATCGCAGTCCTCAGTATTGCAGCGTCAAAGTTAGCGGGCGCTCGCCCCATTTTGTTCTCCCTCACAAAGGTGTGGTTACACGACCACGGATGAATTTGAATTCTGCAACCCGAACCCTGCTTTTGCCGCATTTTGCCTTGGTCGCGGACGAATCAAATGGGTGCCTGCGGTGGGTGCAACGGTAACGCGACGCGTGCTGACGGGGGGAGTATCAGCGATCCGAGAGCTTCATTCGTGCTTCTACGGGACTGGACTGTACTGCGTTTCCTGATTCCACTTGGTTTTCGTGAGAAAGTGTGCTATGACGACCAACGCGGTGAGTCAAGCACCCACCACCACCACCACCACCACCACCACCACCACCACCAATCCTCCTTCATGCCCTTTTCATCCTCATGCCCACCTCGACATAATTCCCAGCCCCTCTTCAACCTCCAACGAACAATGCGAAAAGGCATCCACACGCCCTCCGCCCCGCCACTTCACCGGCCTTCCAGCCACGCCACTACACGTCGCGACCTCACCACGTAGTCACGCTGTCACCTGCCCCACCCTACCAACTAGCTCCCGCCCAGTTATTCCCAAGCGGGATTAAAAACCGTGACACGGTGAATGGTGGTGAGGGGCTAGGCAGCGGCGGGGCGCGTGGGCACGGGATTTCGGGTCATGCGCGTTTCGGGGGTTACGAGGTGGTGATGTGGACGGGGATGGGGCTGAGGAGGAGGAGAATGGGGTTAGCGAGGTGGGTTGGGGGATGAGATACGGGTTTGGTACCTGGCGGGGAGATGCGAGATGCGAGATGGAGACGAGGCAGGGGATGGAGAGGGGGTGAGGTTGGAGGTTGGAGGTTGGAGGTTGGGGAGGGAGGAAGGAAACGATGAGGTGATTACATAACAGCACGCATTATCACCTGTTTTCGGCCAGCGAGCAGCGAGCGAAACTCCATGGATCGAATCGCCCGATTATGGCTATTAAGCAAAATGCCAGAGGACGCATATACCGATAAATCACTCCTCCTCCTCACACCATCCCCCCTATCCCGCTATCCAATCTTCACTACCCAATCCTCACTTTCTTCTGCGCTCTCAGATATTCCTCAAAACTGTCCTGCCTCAACCCAGAACCAGAACCGGAACCGGAACTGAAACTAGAGCCCGAAGTAAAAGGAACATGCACACGGTACACAAAACACTTCTTGCACCTCCCATGGCCACACACACCGCACACGGTTGCGGCGGGGGCTCCGGTGGAGCGGCAGGTGTGGCAAGCTGTGAACGGGAGACTTATTTCCTGTATCGCTTTCCATGTTGGTGGTGATGATGGCGGTATACTCTGCTCATGTCGTGTTCCAAACCCGGGATGGTACAGCTGGAGTCGCGGGGGTGGTTCTGACTCGGATTCGTTCCAAGTCCTGGTCCAGGGGAGGCCTGGGAGCAGTGCTGCAGGGTGGGTGTTTGAAGCACTGGAGTGTAATTGTGATCTTGATTTCCGCTTCTGCTGGACCTGGTGGTTCTGATCTTGATTCCCAGGATAATCGTCGTCGTTGTCGATATCAGCATAATCTCTGATCCCTCGCGGGCGTCGGTGTGATATCGCATCTGTCCGAGATGGGGATGTACTTGGTGTTGGGTTTGATCCCGAATCCGCCGTCACGGTGGTGGCCGAAGTTGGGCTAGGATTCCAGGTCACTGCTGCGGTATCGGTATCGGAACTCGTCATCTCGGAGGCGGGGGGTATCATCTTCATCTTCATCTTCGTTATTTTCGTCGTAGTCGTCGAGCTGCGTCGCGGTCGATGGAGCTGGGCGGACGTCTTCGAGTCCTCGCTCTCTATCCTTCTCTCTCTCTCTCTCTCTCTCTTCCCGGTCTCCGGTTCCAGTAATCAAATCCGACTCTGACTCGGACTCTGACTCGGGCTCGGACGTCTACTACTGCTGGCGGTGGCGGCGGTGGTATTCAACTCAACTCAATACCGTCGCCTTCATGCGTGTAGGAAATGCCGAGAGGATATATATCGACCCCCTCCGCCACAACGGTGCCGCCACTGCAAGCCGGAGATTTAATGTTTTGCAGCATGGCTAACGGATGTGCGTGTGGGACTCGAGTTCCAACCGTCAGGCGCCATGTTTCGATGGCCGTCTCGTTATCTGCCATGTATTTGTTTCAGCGCCGTCTGCTGTAATTCCGAACTTCTCGTATCAATCCGATGAACCTGGAAGTCCTGGGACGTCCTGAACAGCTCCATCACATCCATACCCACCACTCGTCATCCCCCTCCGGGCCCTCCCAGTACGCTGTCATCGCCACCCACCGATATCCGAGATCAACTCCAGGGCACGTGCAAGGGTAAAAATCAGAGTGTGGCGATTGTGGATTGGATCTTTAATTGAATGGCGAGATCGATGAAATCATGGTGATGGTGGGGTCACGTGTTATTCGGGAGAGGATGGAGGTGAGGTGCAGCGCCACAGTGATGTCGGCTGGGTCGGAGCGTTGGAGGGTTTGTGTGGCGGTGGCGGTGCGTTGATGCAGATGTGGTGGGCGAGTGCGCAGGTGTGATGTACCGACTTCAGAGTCCACTCCTCTTCGTCTTAGTCTGTGATGCCTCTCATCTAACGATACCATCGAGCCGTTAAACAACTACAGTACGCGTCGTCCCTACTCCTCATTCTGCACTTCTCCCTCATTCTGCGCTTCTCACTCACCAACATTTCGAACGGCCGTTGACTCCGAACGCCTCTCAAACAGCATCCCGAATCGTCCCCAATCACTTCATCAATACTTATACTTATACATGTATACCAGATGCAAAAAAAACGTGCATGGAGACGCACTAACCTCTCTTTATCGTCGTACATAGCAGTGCTGCCTGCAATATCCGGATCGGCGTCCCGTGACGAGGATAATGTACACGCAACGATTCCCAGTGCACACTACTCAAGGCAAGTCAGTTTTTATTGTGATGGCTGTTGGGATTACAAGATGGGTAAATGTCTGTTGTGTTTGGGGTTGGAGGATTGGATGATGCATACTAAGCTGCTGCCGTCCTGTCCGCACTGGAGGATGTGAAGCTACCGTAAACTTTCAAACCCCGTCGCCTCAGGCGGTTAGATGTGATATAGTAAACCATAGTAGGATATGAATGTAGTTGAATACACTCCAACGCCGAACCCACTGCGGAGAGCAAACCAGACTCCATCGGGGGTGTATTATGTAACATCACTCATATGGATAGTCACGGCCCGCACCAGCTACATGGGCCATCTTCTGCTCTCACTCCATCTATACCTCTATCTATCACTACTCTAGCTGTTGTCTCACCACCTCCTCCGCCATCTCTTCATCTACGTTTTCGGCGCTTTCATCTCTTCCCGTCACGCTTTCTTCAGTTCAACTGACTCCTCGTAGTGGGATCATCTGTGCGACCGTTTTCTCCTCCAGTGGGCTCGATTCTGTTGCGCTCCTCGTTGTCAACATCCTGCTCCCACCTCCGCTCCTCTTTCTCGACCTACTTCGGCAAATGAGCCCTTTTCCGATCCGCTTCTCGTCCTCCGCCAGCTCCTCCGGCTCCCACCCCAACAACTCAGGGAGCGCGTGTTCCAGATTTTGTACTGCGTCATCATGGAAACATACGATGAAGCGTATTCACGGTGTTGCGCGAATGGGCATCCGTGTTAGTGGACAAGAGGGAGAGATGCGGCGAGTGAACCAACCCTATCAGAAGGATAATATAGCTACCATAAACTTAACTATTCAGCAAACAGATTCTTTCGCACGCAAAATGTAAAAAGCAAATATCTAACACAAAGAACTCCCTCCATGGGTACCCGGGCGATCTCCCGGACTGCACTACACCTTCCTCCTCCTCCTCTTTGGCGCTTCCCCAAACCCGCCCTTGATATCATCCACCGCCAGTTTCGGACCCGGCATAACCTTCGAATATCTTTCGACCCCCGTATCCTTATTCGTATAAGTATTAAATTCCAACCCGACATCCTTCCACTTGCCCACCTCCTTTAAATCTGGATATGCTCCTGGAAACGCGACCTTCTCGGCATCCTTTTTTATCTCCGCACCTCTCCCCTCCTCTTTCATGACTTCAACCTGGACACATGACATATAAAACTGTGGTTCAGGTGCTGCACGATCCGGTTTTATCGCCGCGTTATGGAGCGCGATGAGTTCAGGACGGAGGAGATACTTTCCGGGCGGGAGCTGGGGGAGCTCAATCCAATGAAGGCCCTTGTTCTGGCTCAACTCATTAGTGGCCCAGGTTTTCCCAGACCCGGCGGAGTGGAAGAGTTTGAGCCACGATTTTTCGCCCTTGGTGCCATCGGGCGCGGGGGAGGCATATACCAGAACAGGTCCTTTATGGCTTTCAGAGATAATCTTGTCGTCCGGACTCTCTATGGAGCGTTGACTGTGGCCCCTGTCCGGCAAGGTTAATTGTGTGTGGGTGGAGAGGAATATCAACCGTACCATTGAAAGGTAATCTTGTCCCCCCATTTGACGGGTAGCCATTCACCGACATCGTCGTTCCCACCGACGTTACATGCAGTATTCGGGGAATTCAGCATTTCGTGTGTGATTGGATGCGTATTTGGCGCACAGCGGATGTACTTTTTAGTATTTCCCTTCAGGTTCTTGCACCCGATGCCTTGATCCTCTCCGTTGATGGAGATTGCCCAGAGGCGAGAGTGCGCCGACACCGTTTGGAGGAGCGTCGCGGTGAGCACCGTCAGCAGCACCGTTACCACTGGTGAGGAAAACATCTTGCAGTGCGAGTGATCGATAGAGGAAGAAAACGATATTTGACGGAGTATGGTGTTCTCACGCCATCCAGCGCCGAGGACGGGTATTTGTAGCTCCCCTTCATCCTCTATTGCCTAACAGCGTGGGAGGAGGGGTTCACGATGCCTACGGCTCCATCCATGAACCACAGCGTTTTTTTTCGGTGTCAGAGGCCAGCCCACGCGCATGGTGTGGAAATTGCACTAATGGTGGGTATCAGGCAATGCGCGTCATGGCGATGCCAGTGGAGTTGAGGACGAGGATTCATGGGTTGTGAGTTCGAGGTGGTGGATATGCGCTAGAGCGGATTTAAAGCGCACTACCGCGGGTCATACCAGCTGCACTTCTGCCTATTAGATTGCGGAGAGGGCGGTCATGGATGGTAAACAGAAAGCAGAACATAGAACTCCTGCGATAGGTCCTCGTGTGCTATGGCGTCTGCCTGTCTGAATTGATTCTTGTTCGTATACACTGTATTATTCTATTGCATGATGATTGTCGCCGCCGTCGCAAGCGCGCATAAATTATAATGGAAGACATTCACCCGACTATTCTCATCTCAGCCCTATCAACCTAGATACTGGTACCCGTGACCGCAAACGCGACTGGAAACTACCGGTTGATAGGAGTGATGGTAAAACATGTCGAAATCACACGCGCAACATGAATCGCAACATGATCCAATAGCGACGGTTTCGAGAGTCGACTCGAGGCACGTTAGCCGCGCACTGAGCACTTGATACAACAGCTCGCATCTTACATTTGGGTCCATTGCTCGCACCGAAATTCCTTTAGCCTGCGCTAGCTGAACGACAATATTCCATGTTTTATTCAGGCGTGGATCGATTTGATCCAGGATTTGATACGTCTTTCATTTCAATTGTGGCGGGATGTACCGGCATACTGCTTTCAAGATTCGAACTGTCTCTTCGCATATGTGGTTCCACGTTCGAACCTCTGTGCAATACGACAGCCTCGCGAATGTTGGGCGGAAATACACCAGCCACCTTCGCCACAATAAAGCACGTGACATCTCACCAATGATCCACCTCAAACATGTACAAAAATATCTTTTCCCAAGCCAATCCATGATCGGTCTCACCCTCAAAGCCCAGATTCATGACCCTAGACTCAACGTGGTCGGAAAAACTGCAAGCAAAACGACTTCAAGATCCAGCAGCCCAAGAAAGTGACGAGTGGAGTCTAAGTGCAACACAGTGGATGGGAGCGGAGGAGGAGGAAAAGAAGCTCCACGCTATATTGTATAGGTAGTCCCGTTCCCGGGGCTTGCTTCTACATCCTTTGGGGTTTGAGCCGTGTGCCCTGCAGCTCCACATCGGAGTCCTCCCTCCCCCCAAGTTGATAATTGAAATCCGAGTGATCCCTCTCACCCGCGACCGCAATGAGTCCTGCCTCACCACCACCATGAATTCAGCACATCCAACCTCATCACACCAACCATGATTTAGCACCGCTGACTACGGGCCTAGACCGCTGGACCATGCAATGTTCCCATGTCATTATGTTCTGTCGTCTGGCTGTGATGAGGTTCTTGTTGATGATGATGATGGGGATGATGGTGAGTTCACGAGCTTGAGGTGATGGCAGAGATGTACCGCCACGTGTCGTCGGAGTTTGTAGGTTAGGTACCTTGAAGGCGTAGGTCAATGGGAAGCGCCGCGAGGGAATGGAGTGGATGAGGTTAAGGTGACGATGGGATGGGTTGAGATGAGATGGCGTTTGTAGAATAGGGATATTAATAGAGTGTGATGGGAAAGAGGTGTTATTGGGAGAGGGATAGTAATCTAGAGGAGAGTAGCGATGTTGAAAATAGTAACGGATTCGTTATAACCGTTTCACGGTGGTGGAGAGTTCAACGAGACGATGTTGCAGAGGGAGACATCATGCATCACCAACCATCACAGCTCCTCACCCACCATGATTGCAATCATATCCCATCATATCCCGCGCCATTCCCATCCTCGTCCCACCCACGTGACCTCCCCTCCCCAACAACACCGTTAAGCACACCGCCATCCCCACCACCCCGCGGCCCCTCCCCTCGCTTCCACTCAACCATCTCCCTCTCCCCCGGATCCGGCTTATCCTCCCGACCTCCACGCTGACTAACCCCCTCTCTTCTCCAACCCTCCCCCACCTCTTCCTCTCTCCACCCCCGGCACCCGCGACATCCCCGCCACCAGCTAGCTACTTCCAACTAGCTCACCACGTTATGCCCTCCTCCTCCTCAACCTCTGAGCTCTCCGCGCGCGCACCAGTCTTCAGCCCCGGGAAGAAAGCAACACTCAACACCATCCCATGCCGGTACTACAAAAGCGGGTATTGCCGCCGTGGAGAGGCATGCTGGTTTCAACACGCAACTCCATCTGCTGGGGGCGCTGGACCGAATAAGTTGGAGATGGAGGGAGGAGGACAGCGGATGGGGATGAAGGCGCAGGAAACGCAGAGACCCGAGGATGAGGTGTGTGGGATTTGTTTGGATGCCGTGGGGGACGAGTATGGGTTGCTGACGGAATGTGATCATGTGTTTTGCTTGTGTATGCTTCTTCCGTCTCCTCTATCTATCCCTCTTTTTGATTTATAAGATGCTTACACTCGATAGCTTGTATCCGCGCCTGGCGGGACACACATAGAGCCTCCGCCACCGCCGCCAACAACGATATCGACTCTGACCTCGCGTCGACATCGAAAACATGCCCGATGTGCAGGAAACGATCGCGCTTTATTATTCCGTCGAGGATCTTCCCGTACCCCACAGGAAACGGCAATGGAGAAGGGGGAGGAAAAGGAAATGGAGCAAATGAACTCAAAAAGGTTATAGAAGCTGCGTATCTACGACGGCTAGCGAGCATCCCGTGTCGCTACTTTACACAGAGTCTACGCGAGATTGAAGAGGCCGCGGAGGTGTGGAGCAGGCGGGTGGAGGCGCAGCGGAAAGCAGCCCAGTCTCCGTCCTCTTCCTCTCCCTCTCCCTCATCTTCCTCCTCCTCCTCCTCAGCAGCGGCGGGGAGTACAACCCCTGGGAGTCCAGCAACCTTGAGCTCAACTCCAACTCCGCCCACCTCCAACTCTACCTCCTCCGCCGCCACGACAACAGTGGAAGATGGGAAAACAGCAACGGCATCATCATCGCTCCCCACACCCCCCCACCGCCGCAACCAAATCCCTCTTTGCCCCTTCGGCAACGAATGCCACTACCAGCACTCGCTCCTCCCGGGAAAACGCTTTATCTACACGGAGTCGCAACTCGCGCGGGCGAGGCGCGCCGCAAAACGTTCGGCGAGCTTGCGAGCCAACAGCTCGCGGCCTGGCGTGATGAACTACCGCGCTGGGCTTTACACCCCCGGCATCATCCACCGCGACAGGGAGAGCAACACCGGTCATCGAGACCGAGACAGGGAGCGGGAGAGGGGGGAGAATCGGGAATTGAGCATACGCAATGCGTTGAGGTATATTACGAGGGCTTATACACTTGAGGGAGGTAGTGGAGGTGGGGGGGCTGGAGGACGGCAGTGGCCGAGGTGGGTGGTGGAGGCTTTGAGGGTTGAGGGTGATGCGGCAAGGGATGGGGAGGAAGGGGAGGGGGGGGGACGGGAGCGGGAGGGGTGGTGAAGAAGGTGAAGATAGTGAAGATGCGTGTATGAGTGCTCCGCGAGTACATGGTAGGGTGAGGTATCGGTTTTCAGGCTTGGTTGCGTTGGTTTCGTTGGTTCCGCGGGCCCGTTGTCTGCCGTGATAGATCAATGGCCCGCCGGTTGGGGCTTTTTGGTTTTGGCTTGTCGTTTAGCTAGTGGTTTTGGTCAATTTGGTGTTTCGTTTTTTGGTTTCCCGGTTGGCTTTTGGGCTTTTGGTTTGAGCTTTTTTCTCTGCGTCTTTGAGTTGCTCTCTTTAGTCTCTTCGTCTCTTCGTATCGCGCGCTGGGCGGCGACGGTCGTGGTGGTGATGAATGAGTATTGTGTTTTATTCTTGTTATAGATAGATCAACCAACCGTAACGGTGGCAGACTGGTTGAATGGATGGATGGGTCACGGTGGTGATGAAAAAACAAACACAAAACACGCTGGATGGGTGGTGGTAATGCAAAAACGAAACGAAATGAAATGGTGCTGGAATGGATAGGACCGGAATGGACTTGCTCTCGGCTCCACTGGACTAAACTTGGTGCGGGTGGTGGTGGTGGTGGTGGACACACAAAAACGTGTAAAAGTACAAGTAGGTGGAGGATGATAAATAATCAACAGTTGTTTTTTTTGTTTTCTCCTTTTTTTTTTTTTTTTTTTCGCGGCTTGGTTTTTGGGTTCGCGTGTACGACACTGAACGTTTCATCTACAGCAGATTATGTCGTCGTCGTCATCGCCGTCATCGTCGTCAGGAGCCTGAGGGTTGAGTTGATTGATTGTTTGCTTGCTTCCTCTTACTTGCGGATCTCTTCGCAGGTGGCATAATGATCTTTGATTCGTGATGCCGGGTGATGGGATGTGGATGTATGGCACATGTACCTACCCGCTCCGTCACGTCACGTCACGTCAACGGCCTCCACGTGGATCAAATCATCGCGGTTATCTATATAAGTCTGTATGACGGCGGAATTATGACCTCTTTCGGCCTCTTTGTGATCAGTTTATGGGAGAATTTCCGTTCTAACCCCAAGGCTTATGTAGACTCAATCGTCATTCTTGTTCAACGGCTACATGAGCGCGCGCAAAATGTATTTGTGGATAACAGCCCAGCTGGCTCTCCGAGCGCTTGCAACTGCACACAAACCGCACGGTTAGACACTGCCTGTATGCCATGCCATGCCAGTGGTTCTGGCTGTGGTGGAGCAGGAAAGGTCCAATCAGTGCCATCTGTGCATCGCAGACGGTGCCGGTTGGATTGATATTACATGGCAAGATGGTACCCGGTTAGGCATCACAGAAAGTGGCAGTGTATTGCCATGTAATATTGGCGCAACTGGCGCCATCTGAGATGCCTAACTGGGTACCCATTCAACCAGCGCCACCAACTCCGCCTCTTCTTATGTGTACACTCGTCCAACTCTCGCTCAATCGTGATGTCATTATGCAACGGTGAGAGCTGCGTGGAGACGTCGACATTGTTGGGATTGGTCGTGAATGAGGTGTGTTCAAAGTTTTGTGCGTTTGTTTGTGTTGTTTGGTGAATGGGGTGGTGATGGTGAGGGGGATCGGGTGAGCAAGTCTGTGATATCCAACTTGCGCCATCTGTGATGCCTAACTGGGTACCATTTGCGATATCCAACCAGCGCCATCTGGCCTTTGTTGATTAGAAAAAGTGTTTGGTTTTTGGGAAATGACTGCAAAGTGTTAAAATCTGGTGGACGACACTTTGAAGCACCCACAACCACAGCAGAGCATCACGCCCATGGTAGGATGAGCGCCGAGCACCATTAAAAGGCATTGGCCTGTGTGATTGTGGAGGAGGGACAAAGCGTGGTGCAGGTAATAGACCGCTGTATTATTCTCCATTTTATATACGCCTGGCATTTTACAATCCTATACACCATAATCATAACCGCTAACCCTACTCTCTCCCTACAGTAACATTAATATCAATACATCTAATCCAACTCCGTCTCTAACGCCCTGCCGTGCACCTTCCTGATATGCATCTTCAGGTTCTCGTATCTCTTAAATCCATTGTCATGACGCCTGCAGTGTGTGGGGACATACATGTAGCTGTAACGCCGTGTGTTGTTCTTGAATATGCAGAAGAGGAGAGAGCATTTAAGCGCGCAGAGAATGGAGCAGGTAAGGGAAGAAGACAGGAAAAATACGGCATTTGCAAACGCACACCGTTGCTCTCACCAACCTCCTCAAGTTGACCACCGCCACTATTGGGCTCCTCCTCATCGTCCAATCATATACTCAACTAATACCTTTCTTTGCGGATCAGCTGTACTTACATCTTTCACTTCCATATCCTTGCAAATGTCTGTTAGCTAGCCGCTCAGCTGCTAAATAGGTAGCACGCGCTTTGTGAAGGGCCCCCGTATCTAAATGCAGTCCCCGATCCCTCCGACGCCCACCAAGCAGCTGCACCTTCCTCCCTCGCATCCTCACCGCATTCCTCCTGGCAACTCTGTTATCCAATTTATCATATTCCCCATAACGCCTACCACGCCCCGTGTCGCCTCTGTGGCGACGCTCTACCATATGGTGTATGGCTAATGGTTGACGCCATGGGTTGTTAAAAGCGACGTGAGAGAACGTAATCCCAGAAAACATCAAACAACTCTACAGGGGACTGTATTATTCTGTATCTCAAGCGTGTTCGAAACGAACATTCTATTGAGAGCGGGGATAGCTAGGAGCGAGAGAAGTAATGTGGGGCTGGGCACGCATCACCGTCATTGCGAGACACCATTTTGGATTGTACGCTGACGCTAAAAAATGAATAGAAGAGCTGGAAAAACGACATGGGGACTGGGGAACGGCGGAAGAGTAGGAAATCAACTCAATTTTATTACATCAAGCCAGATAAAGATGACAGTTTATAGCATCAGCCATTGTTACCTGATGCTTCCTCCTCCTTCTTGTTAACCTGTTCCAAGTATTTAAAAATCTCCCTGGCGCGCTCGATACACCTTGGCTTTGAAGAGTCAATTGGTGGTGGGGGGTACGGGTAAACTGGGCATTCCAAAGGATCATAATCCTGGCTTTCCATCACAGCCTATGCAAGTTATTAATGCCAAATAATATTGTTGAAAGGAGTTCATAATTACATACCTTCCTCTGAGCTAAACATATTTCTTTTATAATTTCTGCTATTTCCTTCTCAGTGCATTTTTTTCCAAACTATTGGCATGTTAGCCCGGGGATAATACATGTGGCAATGTTAGGAATTACATGCGTGCTCGTTGAACAACGGTACATTCAGAGTCATGGTGCTGAAAGGATAGAATGGTGTACAGGTAATACGGGAGTAGAGTCGTGGGGGAGAGTTGTGGAGAGGAGTGGTGTCGTGGCGACGACTGGTAGTGGGAAGGGAGGTTTTATACTGAGAGCACATATGACTACGCCACAGCGTGCCATCTTGCACAATTTCAGGAGGGAATTACCATGCAGCCAACCGTGATCCCTTGCACAGTCATGCGACGGACCGCGAAATGAAACATTCACGTCATAATTTGGCCCCGCAAGAAACCGCGTTACGCTGCCTCCGAGCGTTTGCAACTGCACACAAACCGCGCTATTCGACACTGCCTGTATGCCATGCCCTGCCAGATGGTACCCAGTTAGGCATCGCCAGTTGGATGGATATTACATGGCAACATGGTGCCTAGTGAGGCATTACAGAAAGTTGCAGCGTATTGCTTTCTTTTCTTCTTTCTTCTTCATCCTGACCTCCTGTTATCTACCTGGGATACGACCTTGTCTTGTGGGCCTTGCCCTTCGGAATAATCTTGTCCTTTGCCCTTGTCTAGTCTCCCGTCGCCGAAGCTTGAAGAGCTGTCGGCCCTCTTATTACCTGCCTCCTATTTCCGCTCTCGATACCTCCTCTTGTCCTCCAACTGTTGTGCCCCTGGCCTCCGCTCTGTCCCGTAAGACCCTACCCATTATAATAGGTTGAGGGAGATGTCTATATAAGGGACTGTATCTTTCCTTTGTTGTATTTCCTTTCTCTTTCTTCTTTATCCTGACCTCTTGTTACTATATCAGAATACAACCTCTTGTCTTGTGCGTGTCGCCCTTCTGGAAACATCTTGCCCATTGTCCGTGTCCCTTGTCTGCCAAAGCCGTGTGCTTGTGGCCTCCTCCAGTATCGGTTCCTGCTCTTATCGACCTCCTTGCCTCCAGTACTCCTACAGTCCCCTCCCTTTGACCATTGTGCCCCTGGCCTTCTTGCTCCTCGCCTGCCTCCGCCCTTGCCTGTTACATTAGGTCAGTGCCGAATGTTTTGCGCAATTCAACACTGAGGTCATCACGCTGTTCTTTGATATATACGATGCCAGGGTCCTTGCTGATAGAGTCTTTTTGGGTAGCAGTTAATTTTGTTGGAGCCCGGACATCACGATCCCGACTGAGCCTGCCAACTGCCCCGATCAATTCTTTGCGTGGGGCTGACCCCAGGGTTGGACATCTATTTTCACTGTCTGAGAAATATAATGACGCTCAAATATCTCGGAACGTGAATGGCCCATGACTTGATTTCGCTCTGCCGAGTTTGCGATTCCTAGTGAAAGTTAAACACTGTCAAAATGCACGTGGACAAGAATACCGTACTCACCATTTACTGCATTTCTGGCGCCACGGCGTATAATATACATTATAAGTGCCTTTCTAAACCCTGCCAGAATCCCCAGCTGCTGGAAGTGATCGTTTAACATACTGTATGGTAATATCATTGTTGCTGATATGCCAACACCCGATGCCGTTGCCTCTGTGCACCGTAGAACCGGGATATCCAAGTGAGACGGTTTCCATTCGAATTGAATAGAATTTCGTCGATCTCTAGGAACTTCGAGATTGAATACATTATCCGCATTGATTTCTTGGGTTTTGAACGAATTGTCGACTAGTGCTAATGCAATAAAGGGTAGGACGGGACCGAAGACTGGATTATCATCGCGCTCGTGCATAACGTATATTTTTCTGTTCTCATTTAGTTAAAAGAATATCATTAGACGGCATGGCCTGGGGGAGCTAATTTTTCACCTATGCTTCCCTTTCCTTTTAAATGGCGAAGTGTGACGTCAAGGGTTATAAGATCTCCTTCGTCCGGCCGTGGGTTGGGAAAGAGCGTCAATTTGAAGCCGCGGTAGGTCAATCCTTCGTTACTGCCAGCGTAACATGAGGATTTGACAATAGCGCCCGGCCGCGATGATTTATATGCCATCAATATAATCGCAAGATGGAGCTGGATCCGATATCTTCCATGTGGATATACGTGCGTATCAAGTGCCCAGAGGTAATGCAAAATAGTATACATGTCGGAAACATCCATGACTGGTCGGTTCCTAAACTCGAGGGAAGTGGATGTAAGTTCGTTAAGACTGTTTCCATGTACTTTCATTCGGGTTAGCCCATGATCACTGCACCGAGGCAGATATAAGAGACTTACGCCCTTGATCTCTAGAGAGTACTCATGTCTACCAGTTCCCTCTTGAAATCCTTATAAACCAGACAAAGATACATTCATTTTGTCCAAACAGTGCAAAGTCTCTTGATAGACCCTTCATTCACGAACCAATCCAGATACCCCTTGATGGTGTGAGACCTGAATTCCGACAGTTCAGTGTCAGGATCGTATCCCATCATCTGGCAATATTCCGACCATGATGCCTTCTCCTTATTGATGCCATTTTGCGTCGACGGTGCGCGCTTTGAGGAAACCACTAAGGCTGCGTTGACGATATCTTGCCGTTGACGATAGAACTCGGCGGACTTAGAACTGCGTTTTCGAGGAATATTGTCGTATGGCTATTGTCGTATGGCGCGAGCTGTGGGGAGGGGCCCAGAAGTGGGCTCCAGAGACCATTTATGGGAGCGAGGAACAGAAGGGAAAACGCGAGCCGCGATGGTGGATATCATGTTGGTGGTGCGCGTTATGGTGCGACGACATGGGGGAGCTTGATGGATGGGATGTAAGCAACGAGGGGGATATGTGGGGAGTGGGAGGGACGCAAAACAACGGCATGAGGACCCCAGTTGTGGGTGCAGCCACCCACCAAAAAAAAACAAATTAGCGGATGATACAGAAAGGGAAAGAGGACTGCCTGAATGAGCAAGACATGTGCTGATGTACGCGAAACAGCAAATCGCTGTCAGACAGGATACCTGAGTATATTGCTGTAGATACTATGCACCCTATCACCACCACCATCAGCCGGCGAATCGCAGCCATATCAGATGAGGCGGTGATTTTCAAGATTTAATAACAATCTGAGGGCGGCGGAATAGACTTTGATCCCACCCAGCTGAGACGTCGACGTTTGCGGTGGCTTGAGATGGACCGTTACATTCTGGCAAAGTTTCGCTGTGTGATTGCTCCACCCAATAGCCCTGGGAAACACACACCGTGGGATGGGAGTCTGGCCGGGGTGCGCCATAGAATATCACTCCCCATAGTCAGGAACATGAGTACCATTCGCGACGTTAGGACTACCGGTTATATCTACCCACGGTTGAGCTACACAACACGCCCCGTGCTACTGTACCAGAAAAAAGACGCTGAGGCTGTTGCTCTTCAAGCAGGATCTCGAGCCCAAACCTGATGGATGGTGAAGCTCTACCTTGCATGAGAATACAGAGAGTAAAAAAAACAAAAATACATAGATGTGATGATGCTATTGAGTTTTAAAACACACACAGAAAGCTGAGGGAAAAACATGCGCAAACAAAACCAAACGATGTCGAAAACAAAACAGAAACATATAAAAACAGAAATAAGCTAAAACAGAAGCCATGAAACGAAAACTCCGCTCAAAATGCCGAACCGCAAAAAAAAAAAACAAAAAACAACAAAAAAACATTAAGTATCCTCCGAAAGCGCATCGCTCTTCAAACCTCAAACCACCATCATCTCCCCCCACCGATATCCCCCACACTGAGACCATAGTTCAAACAGTTGTTTGTTTCATTTGTTACATCCGTTGCCGGCGCTTCTCTTCACCCTCAGCTCTCCCCCCAGCATCAATGCAAACGCAACCCCGCACAAAATCGCAAAAAAACCAAAACCCCCCCGATCATAGTCATCGTCGTTGTCATCACCGTCACCACTGTCACTATCGTCGTGGTCATAACTCTGCCACGCCGAACCGCATCGCATCGCATCGCATGGCCACCCACTGCATCGGCACCATCACAAACGCCGCATGCATCGCGTCTCGTCGCGTCGGGTCGAATATCCATTTTTTCGTATTTTTCTTTTTTTTCCTTCTTGGTTTCTAGAACGCCCCCTGAACCCGGGTATCGCCATTGTCAAAGTCGTGTCGTCGTCGTCGTCGTCTATCGTTGTCGAAAAAGAAAGAAACCCCCCAAAGCTGAACGTGAAGCTGAAGGAAGAAAACACAGCTCCGCATACACCTCCCTCTCTAGTACCGGCTACTAAACTGCAACCCCGCGTGCTCACCCGGCGCTATGGGTCGTCCCGTCAGATTCGCATACTGCTGCTGCTGCTGCTGATGTTGCTGTTGCTGGTGGTGGTGGTGGTGGTGGTGTCCAACTCCGCCTCCCTGATTCACCACCGTCGGCAACGAATACGCAAACCCGCCGTCCACCAACCCCGCTGCAGTCGTCGGCGGTGGTGAAGAGGGCATGATGAATGCACCGGAGGTTGTCGGAGAGGAGGATGATACTTGTTGCAGCCTTTTCAGAGCGACTTCGGCCGCGTCTTCGTGTGCGTTGTGGTGGCCCGCGTACCAGTACCGCGCCGAGATATAGGTGCCGTTTAGGAGCACTTTGCTGCTCCAGGCAGTGCGGCCTCCTGTGGGGTGGGGTGTTAGTGAGCGGAATCGGGTTGGGGTGGATGCAGGTATGTGGATCTGGGTCAGAGACTTTGGGATGGGGAAGATTCCGCGACAGACAGCAGGTATTGACGGACAGGCGACTTGTATGTATGTGATACCCATCCACCCGGGTGCTGGATGCTGGACGCCGGAGGGGGGGAGAAGGAAGAGGGTGAAGAAGGAGGGGATGGAGATCAAGAAACAAGGGAAACGTACCACGCCGGTCCGAGTGAAGATGGTATTGTGGTGCGGGGAGGCCTTGACGTTCACACTCTCGTGCGAGCTCGGCTTGCCAGTGGATTGTGGGCACGTCTGTGGGGGAGGTTGGGGAGGTTGGGGGAGAGGACATGATGTTGAAGAGTCTTGAGGGATGGGGAAGCGGTTGATGAAGGTGAGATTGGTAGATGATGTCGTTTGGAATAGGGTAGACGTGGGCACCCGGGAGTAGAGGATACGGCGGTAGTGGCGGTGGATACGTCGACTGTGGTGGAGGTGGCGGCGGGGATTGATATAACGGCGGATGGTATGAGTTAGGGCAAACTGCTCTCTGCGGCGGCGGTGGATAATTAAAGGCTCCTTGATTATTATAGCGGTGGTCGTAGCCGTTGTAGTAGTTGTAGTAGTAGAGGTGGCGGTGGTGATGGTGGTTACTGAAGAACGGAATCCTCCCCCATCCCCGGGGATGCCCAGCTGTATATATATCCCTCCGGCCTCTCCACCACGTTTGCTGTCCCAGGCAAGCATCACCTCCACCCGGAACATTCCCAGCGATCTCCGGAGTAACCCAGATCTGTGGCGCATATCCCGGCACCATCGTACCCTGTGGTGGTGGCGGTGGTTCAGCACCCATGTTGTGGTTGTGGTTGTGCTGTCCGTTCTCCTGGACCTGCCCAGTACTCAGGGCCGCCGGCTATTAGCGCGGTCAGGCGGTCGGAGATAAAATCGGGGGTTGCAGGAGGAGAACGTGGCAGCGGTGACGATGATTGCTGCTGGGTTGGACTGGGATGAAATTGGGGCTGGAGAGTGTGTGTACACACCGATTTTGACTTCTTGTTGTCCTTCGTCTTTGTCGGGTAGGTTGTTGTGTGTGAGGCTAGTCTGCGCTGAAATGTGGGTGTTTATGCTTCTGTTTGGTTTCGGTCAATCGAGTCGTCAGTACTGCGTGCATCCTTCGTTCAAGTTCGGAGAATACCTGAATCTTCCTAAATCTGTTGTCCTCTACTAGGTCGTACTGATACATGTAGTACCACTAGTCCCAGTCTCGTCGCCGTCACATCAGCGAAACCCATCCCATGGCGTAGGCCTCAATTATATCCCCCTTCCATGGCCCCTTTCGTGGTTTAAAAGTTAACCCTTCTCACCCAGTCGAGCATCATATCAATCCCAGCACGCTAAACACCGGGATCCTGTGGTCTCGCCGCTCGCTATAAAACCCGCCCGGAAGGCATCCATCTCGTCCAAACGTTTCCGTTGTGCGATCGGGCATGTGCTTGGCGCAGTGTGCCGCCGTGATTGGCGAGTCATGGGATATCACCATGTAGCTCCATCTAGCATCGTGACGAATCAGGTTCCGCATGGTTATGGGTGATCATTACTCAGGCATCGTTGAATAGCCACCGGGAAAGAGCTAGTGAGGAGACATAGAAGGGAATAGATATGGGGTTCTCGGATTACGCCCCGAGTGATCGGTACGGTTGTTGAACATGGCGGCGCCCCGAGCACTGGCACAGGCAACTTAAACGTTGAAAACGTTTCACCGCAGGTATTCGTTTATCGATCTACAGAGCACAGTTGCATTCTCTGCGGCGGGCAGCGTGGAGTATCTGTCGCCCTACGATGCGTGTCGATCATGCGCGCAAGTTTAGATTTCCTCCAGACACTCACAATGACGCCCAGAGAGACGCGGTAATATCAATCAATCAATCAGTCAGTCAGCTTAGCTTTGCTTAGCGTAAATCCAGTGGCGACTACAAGTCGGCATGTCAACCGATGTTTCTACAGTGCTGGTATATCTATCCACTAATCACCAGATCGAATAGATCCTCTCATGCCATACGATCAGCTCCTCTTCTCTCCTATTCCCGCTTCAATCCATCCCTCTACGCACCCATGTGCATGTTCAGCTGAACGCAGCTCTGCGGATCGTCACAGCAGTTCCCTACAGACTTTATTTTCTCCAGACACATCCGGGAGTCTACAGCACAATATCAAGTACGACTATATAAGCCCAACTATAAACCCACGGGAATGAATGGGTAACGACATGACAGGTTTCAAGTTCACAAAGTTCAGAGTTTTGTAAGCATAACCATGGACGTGAACCTGGGTTCAGAACATTCTAGTATCAACGCTGCGTAGGCGCAATCCATTGTTTCAATCACAGGCTACATGGTCACACCGAACCGTGTGAGTGCGTTCTATCACCGGAACCGCATCAATCTCTGTACTGTACTGGTATTCTCATGACCCATATCCTCCTTCTCCGGGACACATCCGCGAACATCCCATCCACTACTTTAGGTATCCGCACTCCATCTCATCACAACCCCAACGGCAATTCTTCACACTTCACCACCTCCGCGCCCATCACAGCCATCACACACCACAAATCCAACCCCCACAAACCTAAATCCAAACCTCCGGGCCGCAGCGCCTCCACATCATCCATCCCATCTTCCGTAGTATGTAGTTCCCACGTTGCGCCACGTTACGCCATGCACGGCCGGGTCTATTTCATAAAGATGATGATGATGGTGATGGATGGTTGTGGTGCTGTCGCTGAGAAAATGAAAGAGAAAGACGGTGTGGGTGATGAGATGAGCGATACACCGCCACGTGGCACACCACCTTCGGATCTGGCGGCCGTACTCGAGGGGGCAATCCTATCATCGCTACCTACCTAGGTTAGCCGTGAAGAATAGATCATGGCGGAGGAAGATGAATAAAACTTGAGCCCCCCCAGAATCCCAGAATTCCGCCATGCATCATCACTCGCTCTTACCTTCTCCATCCCGACTCACACTCGAGACCCCATCATCACTAGCGGCGGAAGTTGAACCGTGGGTAGATACAACTGGTATTCCTAACAGCGTGAATGATACTCATGTTCGTGATATATTCTCTGCCGCTGACTCGAGTCGCCGTGTCTTGCTGTGAATCCGAGTGATATAGTGAGAGTGATGAACTATGACGCTCCCCTGGTGGGCTCGCATCCCATCATCACTTCTCAGTAGGTTTTTATGGTACCAGCAGAGGGCGTGTCTTTCTCATTCGCCTTCAAGTTCTTGTTTTGGTCCCCATGTGAACTCTCGCACTGGCTTCCGCAACTTTCAACTTGTAATCTCGATGAGGATGGACTGAAGCCTGAGTCTAGGCCGGTATCTGTGCGGTTTTACAGTACATAATTGTTGTCCCCACATTGTGCAATACCATATCGTAGCCCGGAAGGGCTGCGACTGCGAAGACTCCGACCCTCAGCTGTAGACCCAAAACCAGCGGAACTGAAACGCTGACGCGACTTGGACGGACTCGAGGAAGAGGAAACGAAAGTGGCGGCGTATATCCGAGAGGAGAGCCTGGAGGAAGCGGAAGCGGTTGATGGCTCGAACGCGGGAACTCTCAAACACTCGCGGCACTCAGGTCTGGGGCTACTAGTGGACGGCTCGCACTCGGACATAGGGCTCGAGACACGTTGATGGGAGCCAGGTGAGCGCTCGAGTCACTACAGCTGATGCTGATGGAGGACTCGGAGTCAGTGTAGTGGCCACATAGACTACCGGTCAACTCTCGATGACGCGCAGCATTATTCCCGGCCGGGTAGTTGTGTATTATGTACGAATCATCGATCGACTTGATTGAGCGGATGTTTGACCTATATCTACTCTACTCAACACCCCGCCCCTCCGCCAGGTTGCCTGGTCGCCTGCATCATTCACATTTTATCCTCTCTCTTCCCGAGTCTCCTGCAGTGCACTGGCAGCAGTACGACGGTCTCGAGCAAAATCCACCGCATCTCCACTGTCCGACACAGTTGTCTTCCACGCTGTTCGGGTACTATATACCCTATACACAATCCAGCAACCCGTTTGGTGAATTCATCGAGCGTTTTGCTTTTCCTAGCACCCGACGACTGACTGGCGACGACATTGGCGTAGTCTCAGACTTGACAGAAGTCATGGCTCCTCTTTGCGAGCGATACTCTCTTTGAACGACCATCATATATTAGCAAACGTATGATGTGATGCGATGTGGGGACCGACTTGATGAGTGGTGGTTGTTGCGAGGCGAGGGCGGGGGTTGGTGTGATCGTTTTGAGACTCGGAGGCATGGGTGCGATAGCTCAGTAATTGAATCAGGATTACATGAGTCACGAGGGACAGAGCGAGAGACGATGGACAAGGTGAATGATGTTGACCCCCCCCCCCGGCCCGCTGAAGCCCAGCCAAGGCGACGGCGATAGTGATGGTGATGTCTCAGCCGCAACAACGTTTGCGTATATGCGACCTTGTAGTCGAATGTCGAAGCACCGGTATATCGTACTCTCCGTGTCATGACTCGCCGGAGAGATAAAATTATCAAGATGTGATTGTTGTGGCGACGGTGTTGCCATCCTGTAAGTGGTCCTAGTCTTTCGTCGCCAGTGAAGAATTGACTGGAGGAAGTTGAGTTGGGTGTGATCGTGAGAGGCTGCGGAGCCCGGGATGGGAGGTGACATTCTTCAAGTTGATTCGTAACATGATTGGGGAAAGAGTCGGGAGTCGACAGTCAAGAGAGTCGTTGCGGTAACAGACTGATCTGTTGAGCTGTCGAGCTGTTGACTCGTTGACCCGCCGACCCGCCGAGATGACCGGGAAAGGTCGTGATCAACTTCGAAAGAGCTCGTGTTGGATTGTGTTGTAGACCGAGACACAGATGCAGAGATCTGGGTACCTATAGTAGGTAGAGAAGGTGTCGATATTCACTAGTAGATAGTCGATAATGCATGGGCCGTGGTCGAGGTGGTGGTAGTGGTGCAGGAGGTGGAGGTGCTAGTGGAGGAGGAAGATGATGTATGGCGGATGGTGGTGGAAGATAAAAAATGAGGAGGAAAATGCCGACCATGACTTAGGTGGGACGCAGAACCTCCTCCTCCTCCTCCTCCTCCCAGGCGCTCTGAATCCATACCCACCAACTTCAGCCGTATTCTCCTCTTCCACTCTTCCCCTCTACCATGATGCGCTGTCTGTACTCGTCTTAGTTGCGATAATCTCGAGCCCGGGGCATGTGTGTATTTATTCAGATACCTTCATCATCAGAGTCCGAGTGTGGGATGTTTATGCTTTCTCGACCCGGACACTTGCATCGGTGGAAGACATAAGGCGCGTGCATTTCCATTCCTCCACGATGGCGCCCGAAGTTTGCGGAGTGCAGCAGCATATATCCCTCCACCGCTTCCTCCCTCCTCTCTGTTCCTCACACCTTCACCACGGGCTCCTCATCTTTCACTCTGCTCCCCATCAACTCTCCACCTCCGCAGTACCCTCCTGCATCCCCACACCAGCGCCTGTACAACTCTCCGACGGCGTCTCCCCTAGAAAGAAACTCTGAAAATCAATCGCCTCCATATCGAATCCAAAATCAAAGTTCACATTCCCCCAGTCGGTGAGAAACTGCGGTGCCCCTGGCATCCCCGGTGCTTGCCCCGGTGACCACGTAAAGGGATCCATCACGTCTCCCACTGGCATATTCTCTGGGCTTCTCGGAAAGGTTTCATCACCCTGCTGGGTATCCTGCTCTCGCTGTTGCCTCGGTTCGTTTTCCCGAACATTAGGCAGCGGGAATTGCAATGTGTTGAGTATCATTGTCGGCGGATGTAACAGCGCCGGATCTACAGTCTGCTCGGATCTGGACTTTTGAGCGTCTTGGTTGCTGAGGTTGATGCGTTCGAGGAGTGTGATCATCTGGCAGAGTGCGCTGCGAGTGGTCTTTAACGGCCACGCATCCGAGATGACATCCAGACACTCGACCGCCATGTGCAGTGCACGTATGTTGGCCGAGTCGAGGCTGAATTGTGTATCGCGGAGCAGGATGGCGTACACGATGGCGAAGGAGGCGCCTTCGAGGAAGAAACCGTGGTAGCCGAGGGACTGTTGGTAGCGCAGCTGTCAGTCAGCCAGTTGGTTAGTTAGTGAGGGGGGCGACAGACTTTGGCGAGGGGGTTAGAAACACAAGCGTCGTGGATAATGTCGATGCATTTCCGCGCGGTTAGGACACACGTTTTGCATCCCTCGGTGATGAGATGGAGTTTGGGGGCGTCGATGGGGGGCCCACCGGCGACGCGGGTGCGGATATTGAGCACCGAGTAGAACAGCAAGAACGGCCGGAACGCGAGGATGATGATGTGGTGCATTACTGAGGCAGTCAGAATGATTCAGTGTCGTGGGCCTGAGCATACCATTGAGGAGGATGGTTTGCTTTACACCGCCAGGCCCTGGATCGATCGTGTCGGAGCTGGAGTGGAAAAAGGTGCCGATGAGAGAGTTGCGGAAGGCCACGACCTCGCTGTAGATGCGGTTGGCGGACCGCCAGAGTTTTGACAATGACCGGTCGGTGCCTTCATAGATTTCGGGAGTCAGGCACTGCATGATTTTGGAGAGGCGGATGAGGGCCAAAAGGAAGGGGTGGCCTTCGGGAGGTGCAGGTTGTTGAGCGTTGTGGCCGAGCGACATGGGGCGGCCGAAGCCGAAGCAGGTTAGGCTGGACTTAATGAGCTTCTGGGGTGAAGTGGGATGAGAGGGGTACCTTTCTAACGAGTATAATGTCCAGTATGTTACTCGACGTTCCTGTATCCGTGTGTGATCTCCCGCCGTGGACGTTCGTGACTCTTTGTGCAGCCCAGCAGCTTGCGCGAGGCGGACTGCCGTCCCACATATCAAATAACAAGAATCAACGCGGCCCATGATCATCTGGTAGTGCGCGTGAACGACGTCAGCGCAGCGCAATATGATTGTTGAGGATACTTATCAAAAGGACGTTGAGCTGCACCGTCTGAAGGTTCACAAAGTCGTCATATCTTTGGGATATAGCTTTGGCCTCCTCAAACAAGAAGTCGGCGAGATGAATGTCTTTGGTGATGCTGCATCCTAACGCTGTGACAGCCAGAACGATGCCCTTCTTCAGATCATGGGCTGTATTGAAGTTTTCCAAAGCCCGCCGAAACTCGTCTTGTGTCAATACAGGAGTCGCCCAATACGACGTAAGCAGAAACTGCTCCATACAGTACCGAATACGTTCATCCTGCATAACGAAGGCCTCCGTCGTGGGCGACAGTACCGACTGCGTTGCGTGATTGCGTAGACAGGCACGGTCAGAGTCATTCGGAGCGCCAAAAAACAATCGGCCGTAGGAAAACGCGTCCACACCATCTTTCGCAGGCGTTCCGTCACTCTTCTGTGGCGGTTTCGCTGGCAGCAAATGGGTAAACCTTCTATGTATCTGTTCCAAAAAGGCAAAATTCGACGACGGACCGTAGTAATGGTCTGTTGAAACAGCAGCGGACGCAACACGCGTTCCACTCACGCTGCTGTAGACGTGTTCTCGGGCTGCGGTTTCCTCGACTTCGACCTCGTTCACGTCGTGGTGCTGGGTGGTGGTTCGGACGTCGGAGTGAGAGTGGCCTTGCGTGGCTGGTTTTCGGGCGCGGGTCTGCGCACGATAGCGGCATTCGGCGTTGCGAGGCGCGCAGTATCCGCACTTGGGTAGGCGTCCATCACACTTTGTTTTTCGCCTTCGACACGTCTCGCAGGCCTTGGGGGTGCGGAAGGGAGAGTTCATGGCGTCTGAGTAGCAGGAATTGGTGTTAGCGATGGAATCCGCATCAGGAGGAGTGGAGGGCTGATGGAAAGGGCATACGATGACGGACTGCCTGGAGGAGGACGGAGAATGGTGTTGGGGGACATGGACATGACGGTGATGGATGGATGGAGAGTGGAGAGGAATGGAGCAGCAAAAGTCGAAGAGGGATTGAGTGCGCACTGAGCACGTTCTGGCGCACGTGACTTTGCTGCTATGACTCAGCCGTCACGAAACGCCCCCTCACAGAGATCCCCCACGTTTGTTTCCGCAACTCGGGCAGACTGTACACCGTTTTAAAGACATTCCTCCGCCCTAACCTGACCTTGATTACCACAGTCGTCGTCAGCCCGCTTATCTACACCTCAGTCACCCACCTCCAGTTCCCTGACGGATTGCAATCCCTACGCACGAAGGCCCGCCCGGATTCAGGTTCCAACGAGATATTTCCGAAACGCGACTCAGCAGCACTACGGCACGTCACTTCCGTTTTCTCAAGATCCGCCGGAGATCCGCTTGCCCTAATCGGATTTATAACGTGGCGCCCCTCTGCCCCTGCCGTCGGCTTTCAAGACGGGCCGATACTTAGCCATCGGCTTTACCACTAGCGCATCCGATATGATTTCTTCCCCATCAGCAAGATGAAGACCATAATAAATATGCCGTCAACGACGACGAGGAAGGGGTTGAATTCGATAACCCCCCGCAAGAAGACTTCTTCTACCCCGATCCTTGAAGAACAATGGCGGACTCATCGGCCGTCAAGTTCCGCGAATGGTTGCTGAAACTCAAAGAGCAACGACAGCAACTAGGGATCGCTGAGAAGCAGCTTCCGCTGACATGGAGGAACCTCTCTGTGCTCGGAGAAGATTCCCGCTTTGTCGAGGTTGATACTGTTGGGTCCATCTTGAATCCGCTGAATGGGATTAGGAAGGCTCGCGGCCAGAAGAATACAAGAGTAAGAGCTCTAATCATTTTTGGGATTGGATACTGACAATTGTAGCATCTCCTCAAAAACTTCAATGGCCAGGTTATGCCCGGAGAAATGGTACGTCATGTTCCTATCATTGGTAGAGATAGCGTGCTGACTCATGCAGATGCTCGTCGTTGGACGTCCCGGGAGCGGGTGCACTACATTTCTCAAGACCCTGGCCAACAAGCGCGCTGGATACTCAAAGGTCGAGGGCGACGTTCGATATGCTTCTCTCGACCACAAGCAGGCAGCCAATTACAGACAACAGATTCTGTATAACAGCGAGGGTAAGCCAGTCGGCACCATTCAACGACGTCTCTGACCCGCAATAGAAGATATCCACGTCCCGACATTGACGGTGGGCCAAACGAAGAGTTTTGCGCTCCGGAACAAGACCCCGAAAACTCGACCAGATGGACAAGACCGCTCCGACTTTGTTGAAGAGCACCAGACTGAGATTTTGAATGCCCTGGGGATCGGCCACACTGCTGGGACACTGGTCGGCAATGAGGTATACTCCCCAACCCCCTACAATATGATTTCAAAACTAACAATTACAGTACATCCGTGGTGTCTCCGGAGGTGAACGCAAACGAGTTTCGCTTTCTGAAGTTCTCGCTGGCCAGGTACAAGCACTACTTCTTCCAATCCCTCCTATCACTAACGCTCCTTCAGAGCCCGGTCCAACTCTGGGACAACTCCACGCGCGGCCTCGATGCTTCCACCGCCCTCGATCTCATCCGTGTCTGGCGTGCCATGGCAGATGTCGAGTCCGTATCCCTTCTCCACTCTTCGACCACCTCCACTAACACTCCCCAGCCAACGCACCATCATCGCAACCCTCTACCAAACCGGCAACCTCCTCTACAACCTCTTTGACAAAGTCCTCGTCATTGCCGAAGGCCGCGCCATCTACTACGGCCCCCGCGCCACCGCAAAAGCCTACTTCGAATCCCTCGGCTTCGAATGTCCCGACGGCGCCAACATCGCGGATTTCCTCACCTCCGTGACCGTCGCGACCGAGCGTCGTATCCGCCCTGGCTTCCAGACGTTCCCGCGGACGATCGATGATTTCGTCACGGCGTATGAAAACAGCGACGTCTACCGCACGATGATGGAGCAAATCCAGGATCCGGGGACGATGACGGACATCGCGGAAACGTTCAAGCAGAGCGTGATGAAGGAGAAGTTCCACCCACGGGGCAATCCTAGTCCTTACACCGTTACACTCGTGGAACAGATCAAGGCGTGTACGATCCGCGGCTTTCAGATTCAGAGAGGTGATGTGTTGTCCATGATTGCGAAAATCGCGTCCGCCATCATCCAGGCTCTCGTGGTTGGCAGTCTCTTCTACAACCTCTCGCTGGGCTCCGACAGCACGTTTGTGCGCCCGGGAGCATTGTTCTATCCGATTGTTTTCTTCGCCAGTATGCCATCCCCTCCCACTCTCCACCTTCGTCACTAACCCACCCGCGCAGTCCAAGCCATGTCCGAAGTCGCCGCTTCCTTCATGGGCCGCCCGATCCTCATGCGCCACAAAGATTTTGCCCTCTACCGCCCCACCGCCTACACGATCTCTTCCGTGATCGTCGACATCCCGATCACGATTCTGCAGGTCAGCATTTTCGACATCATCTACTACTTCATGTGCGGGTTCCAGATGGACGCCGGAAGGTTCTTCTTCAACTGGTTTATCCTCATCACGATGAGCTTGACCATGAACTCGATGTTCCGGGCCTGCGGCGCGCTGTGTGCGAAGTTTGGGAATGCGGCCAAGGCGAGCGGGTTTTTGATGATGGTCATGATGCTGTATGCGGGCTACATGGTGCCGTACTATGAGATGAAGGTGTGGTTTAGGTGGTTGTTTTATCTTAATCCGGTCGCGTATGGGTTTGAGTATGTTCCCGACCCCATACTTGTTGTGATCATGGCTGACGCGATAACCCTAGATCTCTCATGCTCAATGAGTACGATAACTTGATGATCTCCTGCGACCCTCCTCAACTCGTCCCCTTCGGCCCCAGCTACACCAACCCCGCCCACCAATCCTGCACCGTCCCCGGCTCCCTCGGCAACGGCTTCATCGACGGCAATGCCTACATCTACCAGCAATACAACTACTCGCAAGGTCACAAATGGCGCGGCTTCGGCTTATTGTGCGCTTTCTGGGCTTTCACAATGTTCCTCACTGCGCTCGGCTTCGAGCAGCTGAAACTCGGATCGCAGTCGTCATCGTTGGTTTTCAAGCGTGGCGCCGGCGAGAAGAGGCCGTTAGTGCTCGATGAAGAGAAGTCGCAGTCTGATGCAACTATTGGGTTGAATTATGTACAGTCGACGGCCGAGGGAGATGAGAAGGAGAAGGAGATTGATGGGAAGAAGGGGGAGATGGAGGGGAAGGCCGTGTTTAGTTGGAGGAAACTGAATTATACGGTAAATTATCAGGGGGGGAAGAAACAGCTGCTACATGATGTTGCAGGGTATGTGAAGCCGGGGCAGCTTATGGCGTTGATGGGGAGCTCCGGGGCGGGGAAGACGACGCTGTTGGATGTGTTGGCGCAGAGGAAGGATGAGGGATACATCACTGGTGAAATCATGGTCGATGGACGCCCGCTGGGTGTCAGTTTCCAGGTCCGCATCTCTCCCCCAGTTATCATCAAATATATGCTAACCCCAACACCTCCCAGCGCTCCGCCGGCTACTGTGAGCAACTCGATATCCACGAACCCACCTCGACCGTCCGCGAAGCCCTCGAATTCTCCGCCAAACTCCGCCAGTCCTCTACCGCCACCGACGCCGAAAAACTAGCCTACGTTGACACCATCGTCGACCTCCTCGAAATGTCGGACATCTCGGACGCAATCATCGGCTCCCCTGGAGCGGGGTTGACAGTCGAGCAACGCAAGCGCCTCACCATCGGAGTCGAGCTCGTCGCAAAACCGTCTATCGTCTTCCTCGACGAACCCACCTCTGGTCTCGATGGTCAGTCCGCCTACAATATCGTCCGCTTCATGCGCCGCCTCGCGAATACCGGCCAAGCTGTTCTCTGCACTATCCATCAACCATCTGCGTCCCTGTTTGAGGAATTCGACACCCTACTGCTTCTCGCGAAGGGAGGATACACCTCCTACTTCGGCCCCACCGGCAAGAAGTCCTGCATTGTGCTGGAGTATTTCGCGCGCCATGGCGCCCCCTGTGAGAAAGACGTCAACCCAGCTGAACACATCGTCGACACCGTGCAAGGCCGCAACACGGAAAACACCAACTGGGCCGACATCTGGCTTGCCTCCCCCGAGTGTACCCAGCGCCTCCAAGAAGTTGACGCCCTCAAAGAAGACTGCCTCTCTCGTCCGCCCTCCACGAAAGACGACGGCCGCGACTTTGCGACGCCCACGATGCGACAAATTGAGATTGTTCTCGAGCGCCACATCACCTCCCTGTGGCGTAACCCGGACTATATTATGAACAAGATGATGCTGCATATCATAAATGCGCTGTTTGGCGGGTTCACGTTTTGGAAGATTGGGAACTCCGCGTTTGATCTTCAGCTCACGGTGTTTTCGGTGTTTAATTTCTTGTTTGTCGCCCCCGGAGTGATTAATCAGATGCAGCCTCTGTTTTTGCATAATAGGGATATTTTCGAGGCGAGGGAGAAGAAGGTAGGTCGAATCTGTGAGAAAAGGGAACGGGAGAGAGCTAATGATGATGATACAGTCGAAAACGTATAAATGGATCGCGTTCGTGTGTGCCCAGGCCATCGCCGAGGTGCCGTGGTTGATTATCTGTGCGGTGCTCTACTTTGCGTGTTGGTACTTTACGACTGGCCTCCCCGTGAAGGCGTCCATCTCCGGACAGGTCTTTTTCCAGATGATCTGTTTGTCCCCCCTCCATTATCCCGCCCTCCCACTTATCCCTCCAGCATTGAACCCGGCTAACTCATCCACCTTCCTAGTGTACGAATTCCTCTACACAGCAATCGGTCAATCCATCGCCGCCTATTCCCCCAACGAATTCTTCGCGCACCTCATCAACCCCATCGTCCTCGGCTGCGCGCTCATCACCTTCTGCGGCGTCCTCGTCCCCTACACCAACATGCCGACCTTCTGGAAATACTGGCTCTACTGGCTCGACCCATTCCACTACCTGATGGGCGGTCTTCTCACCCAACCTTTATATCACAAAACCGTGATCTGCAAACCCCATGAACTCGCGAGGTTCTCCCCACCCGCGAATATGACGTGTGGTGAGTATTTGGAGAAGTTTCTGGGGAGCGCGTTTGGGTATGTCGTGGATGGAGAGGAGAGGGAGATGTGTGGGTATTGCGCGTTTAGTAATGGAGGGGAGTATGCGAGGACGTTTAATTTAAATGAGAAGGGGACGGGCTGGAGAGATACGGGGATTACGGCGCTGTTTGTCGTGAGTAGTTATGTGTGTGTCATCGCAATGATGAAGGTAAGGAGTAAGAAGACGAAGAGTGCGAAGGCGGATTAGGGCGGTGGTGTGGTGGTTGCGTGGGTAGAGGAAGAGGAGTGCAGTGGGAATCGAGCTTGGGATGTGGCGCTGGAAGGAGCAGTGGAGAGGAGCGGGGTTAATCGTGGTTGTGGTATTCGCAATTCATTTCACCGGATACGAATATTCCAGTCGGACACCACGGACATCCACTGTCACCGCCGGGATGGATATCTTTTGGCGTTATAGATTATTGGATTTTGGATTTTGGTTGGACCGTTTGGATTATAGACTTTGCTGGCAGCAGCTTACAGAATAGAATATATATTTGTAATATACCATAACATACTACCACTGCATTTATCAACGCCGAGGCCTCGACTCGAGTCTATTCTACTTTTTGGTTTCGCCCGGTTCAAAATGGAGTTCAAGTAGAGTTTGGACTAACTCCATACGGCTGTTACAGTTCTTATGCTCAAGGCGTGGGATTCAGAGTGGGAATAGACTCAGGAGACGGCGATGAGAATGATGGGCTGGGACGAAATATCTTGCTGTGGCGGTAGTGGTAGCGATACCCGCGAGCTTCATGATCGAGGCTAGTTTACGGGCCACGTTGCGCCGCCGCCGCTAGGCGGAGGACGAGGATTCGCGAGAATGGGGACTTGGGGCTGAGGAGTTACAACAGTGCGACGGTGAGGGGTATTACTCCGGCCTGGGAGAGAACACCGCTCCGCTCCCCAGCGTCTTATCGATCTACCGGTTCTCCTCAACCCTCAAGCCACTCTTTCTCTCTCTCTATCACCCATGATATGGCCATCAGCCCTACCTCTTTCCAGGTCATCCGTAAAAACGTGCTCACTGCTTCGAGTTAATCAAGTCTTCCAGACTCCCCATCTCTCGCTTCCGCACCCCCAAGCTGCGCTACATCCACCCACCGTTTTCAACCTCGGTATTACCAATCCCTCTACCTTCCGTTATGCCCATCACTATGTCCCGGCTCCTCCAAGCCCGGGCGAAGTCATCTGGCTCGGCAACTTGAAGGGGGAGGTGTTGGAGAAGGAGTAATGGAAGGATCGTGAGGCATGTAAGCACTGCAGAAGGGATCATTGAGAGGTCGAGAAATCCGGAGGCGATTCCACGGTCAGCGTGATGAAAAAGAAGCGAAGTGTATTCTGTACACTACGTGCTTAGGTAGCTGTGTCGCCGCCACCCAAATATACACAGCGCAGGCCAGGCTGACTAATTCCTATGGCTGATGAACTCATGCTCCTCAACACAAACTTCAACACCGCCCACGACAACCTTGCCACCATTTCTACTTACCTACACCCACCCCTGCCAGCCGGCCTCCACCAACACGTACTCTAGCCGTCAACCCCTCACACCATACCACGTGGCAAACCGCTTCTCCTTCGCGCTCTACGTGCTGCTATGCATAGCTTAGACGCAGAGTTTCTCATGGATGGTGATTTTTGCTACTGGCGGTCGGACGAGGGACTCGAGGATGATAAAGTGCTGAATGGTTACATGTCCAAGAAGGAGTGGGACCAAGCCATGACCTACATCAATGAAAAATACACAGCTACTCAGGCTGAGTCTTCTTAGGAGGTTAAGGAGTCGGTGAATACTGAGGAGGATGTGGATGAGCTAAACGAGAAGCTCAACATGCACGATTTGAGTAGGGCTCAGATTGCATGGAAGCAAGAATATATCGGGAGCTCGGTCGATTTGTTGGATGACACATGGGTCGATATTTTTCACCCTAAAGATGGAGTAAGTGATGAACATCATGAAAAATCTGAACACTGCTGATATAGAATCTACAAGACATCCCCCGATATGACCGAATGCATGAGCACTGCCTCTACCAAAAGTTCCTTTTGAAACCAGCCCAGGACGCCTTAGATATCTTACCAAAGCCAAATTACGAGCCAACATTGATCATCGGACTCGATGAAGTATCCCCCCTCACGGCAGCTACACAGTCGACACTGTTTATCACCGCACTATACAGAACAGTTCGGGGTTTGCGACACTTGCGCTTGTGGGTGTTTCTCTTGTCTACGAAGAGACCAGTAAAAGACATCGCGCCCATGATCTCAGAGGACCCATCCACACGGAGACGTAACAAGGGACTAGCGAAGGCTCCGCCGTCCTGTTTGTTTTTCCTCGACCTGCCGATGTACTGCCGTATGGAAGACACGAATTCTGCAATGAAAGAAAAACGAAAGCCGTTACACATTTTTTCTTCTCTTGACCATATGGCAGCCAGAGGCCGGGTTCTGTGGTCGTCGTTCACGCATGCTGATACCCAACCACTGGGTCCATCCGATGAGATCCGTGGCTTCGTCCGTGAGAAGCTATTGCGCAGTACCGCGTTTGATGCTAAGAATAACGACCATGTTTTCTCGGTCGTTTGTTCCCGTATCGATCGATCTTGACCCGAGCCTTGCTGGACTAGAAAGCGCAGCACTTCAAGAGGAGGCGGTGAACAGTCGTTTACGGTGGGTATACGACTTCGACGGAAAAACTGGGATATATCCGTCCCGCGCTGTTCCAAAGCCACTTATTGCGGAAGCGGCCACATCCGTTTGTGTTGATGCAGGAAGGACCGCTGGAAGGAGATGCTTCAATGGTTTTCGGAGACAATGTGCAAGGGCGGCATGATCGAAGCAACCTGCCGTTCTGGTTGTTCAGGTCAAAAACAAGATCAACAAGACGGCACTAGATTTAACAAAGCTGAACCAGAAGGACTTTTACGAATCCCATTTTGTCCTCGATGGTGCCCATATGCCAGTCATCACTGTGACGATGGACCTTTCATGTCCACCGTTGAAAGATGGCAAACGGGTTCAAATTGCCACATCCTACAACGCAAACGTTTTCAGATTCCATGTCAACGGCCACACACACGATACGCATCAGTGCGTAGCCGAGGTCATGAGCGGCTTCATCACGAAGATTCTCAATTCTGAGAATAATGAGGAGACGGGACAAGCATCCTGTACCCAGATGAATCGCCTATATGACCGGCACACATGGAAGACCCGGTATCCCCCCATGACTGGCCGACCCTCGACGGTGGAGCCCACCGCGCAGTTGACCATTTAACCGTCGTATTGGAAACGGAAACGGGCTCGCGAATCCGACACTGAAGAGAAGGATGACCCCGACGCCCCAGCTGCGCCGAAAAAGATGAACGCTAACATCGGTGACGAGGACGACGATGAAGATCTGTACACAGAGTAGGGATAAGGGAGAGCGAATGAGGATGCGTGGAAAGGAAGGAACTCATAAGATACCATTCCAGTTCCTCAGGCTGTTGACCTGGAACACACGCTACCCTTGACTTCATGTTCCCCAGACCGATGATCCCAAAAACCCCGGTTACGGATGGCATGCACCGGAAATATGCAAGCTGACGGCCGCTATTGCATTATCTTGATCCATCATGATCGCCCAGCTTCTTCTCCCTGTCCATCATCCGTAACACCCCCGATCCAATCCGAGATGTCGCCTCTTCCCAAACTCCCCAACTCATCTATGATAGCCATCTCTTCCGTTCCATAGGCTACACATCTGCGTTCCACCACGTTGCACTACTCTGCGATACACTCCCACATCGACTCCTATCATCCCTCATCTACCCCCATTGCCAGTTCACGCCGACCACCAAAGCCGCGAACACCGAGATGTTGCCATAGCGGGGGTTGTTGCACATGTTGCAATGGAGACCTGAAGGCGAAGATAGGAGAACTAGTTGAAATGTATCACTCCAGCGATTATTCCGTCCCCAGAAGCGAAAGCTGTAACTTCCCATGAACAAACGCAGACATCTCAAATTAAACACGAATAACCTACTAACTCCTGTCCACGCATTGATCTTCAAGTGCCATATACACAATCCCAACACTGCAGTATGTTCATGTCGTCCTCAGCAACCAACCACATCCCCATCAAACTTTTTTGACCGCAGCCGCCACTTTACGTTTCTTCTACTTCCTTACACTGCTCTTCCCTCTCCAATCTCAGCTCTCTTTTTTGAAATACCGTTGCAGCTGACTCAGATTTGACCAAACCTTCCCGTCCGCGGCTGCGCTGTGGTAAAAGACATGACGTAGGATATGGCGAGTATTTGCAAGCGGTTGCCACCGAAATGGGCGGCATGGAAGAACTGTGAGCTAGAAGGAGCGGGGGGAGCGGGGGGAGGTGGTGCGCTGTGAGGACTGCTGAAGACGCAGACAACGAGGACAGTGATCACACAAATCTGCCCGCTTTATCGGGATTAGAATATTGATTGTGGGCCGGTACTGGTAGTGTTGAACCACAGATTGATGTGTGGATTACCCAGCGGCGTACCAAGATATCTTCGGTGGTAATGCGGATGTGGATGGTTTCCAGGGCCAGAACGAGGTTGCCGGACGGTCGAGTAGCGGCGCTGACTGAACGCTTACTGACGGCGCAATATAGTGATGCCAATTCACAACGCTACGGCTCAGAGGTCGAAATGAGAATGAAAAAGAGGATAGGGTGAGGTGAGAGTCGTGAGGAGAGTGTGATTCATTGGTCTTCAAGATCTGAGGGTTTCAGGTTTTGCTGACAGGATTGAGACCAACAATTTTACCGGATTATATTCGAAATTGGCTAGGCGTATTGGCGACCATAGTTTGAGCGTATTGGTTAACGAAACCCGAGATACGAATGATTGTGATGGCGTTGGGCTGGATTGTATCCATAATCACAGCGGCTCGCCGTACGAGGCGGTTACAACAATGGGAACAACCTGCTGTCTACCATTCAGACACGGAGGATTGATGAACGTTATCTCCATCGGAAACACTGAGCAACACAATGGCAGCGCTTAAATCCATTGCGAGCTGAGTGCCGATTCGACGACAGCCTGTCGAAACATTAATGTCACTGACAAAGCCTTCTTGGTGGAGTATTTTGAACGGGAGAGATCATTCCCTGGTTCTTCAACTCGACAAACTTTACCCTCCGACTCGGAGTTTTAGGTTGCATCACGCTTATCCTCGGACAGTTCACAGAAATCATATTTCACCGTCGAGATGTGTAAGAGCAGTATCCCCGCCCTTCGACTGACAATTAAGCTTCAATATATTCCGTGGCGTTTGCAACAAGCTATCTGTCAACGCCATTGGAAATGTTTCACATACCTTTTCAACGTCTCCGCGGATCGGAGACGTTGCTATCGATATGACCGAGCCTCATCTCTTCGCATTAACTACATTTGTCGATTTTGAAACCATTCCACCAATCCTCAGGTGTTACACGCCGACGCACCCCCAAAGGCCATCAGTTTACCGGAGTGTCTGACTCAGGTTTATGGGCGACGCTCCGATTGATGCGACACAACAGATGATGTCGCTACACAGCCAATGAAATCCGTCTGGGTGCACCCAAGTACGAAACCGAAAGAAAAAGTCCGCGCATTTGTGACTCCTCGCATGCTACAACAGATGATGCAGCGCGACAGCCTGCAGGTTGAACTCGAACCATCGCGATAGACCCAGAGAGCCTCCTGGTAATGGATAATTCGGACGATCCATCGGTGTCTTGTTGGCACTGTGCGCCGATTTTGAGTGCCCAACCAGCTCCGGTGGGATTTGGCTGTACTTATGGTATCTCAGTCACCACCATTTATTGTTGATAGTTCCGCATCGGGCTTTTCCCATTAGCTTGGCGATTTTATATCACTATGGAGTGTGCTGCGCCGCTTTGTGTTGCTTCGCTCGGGGAAGAATATATTGCATAATAAGGCTTGCTTTCGCCAGCAACTATATACTGACAGCAAGGCGTCAGAAGATGAACAACATTCTCACCTCGGTCACCAGCATCCTGATGGCGACTCAGACCACGTATTCATACTCTCCCTCTGCGCGCCTCTTTCTCTTGATATCCGGATTTACTTCGATTGTTCGAGCGGAGGATAAAGGTGATGTTGTCACCGATAATCTTCTCACCGATTTTGCTCCTATCCTTGCCTTGTTTGGTGAAAAGGTGACGACGCAATGGTTAAGTGGGACATTCGGCTGGCATGATTGTTTGATCTTTGCCGTGTGCCCTCTGGTAATTGCATCTTCATCTCTCTGCGGAAAGACGCCACTAACTCTTATGCAGGGGATCATCACGGCAGTAGTTTCAGTAATTCGGGTGGCAGCTCCCAACTCTTGGAAAGCTATAGTTGGAAGAGCGCGAGAGAGTCGTGCTTTAGCTGAATTAGATCTGTTGAGCTCCACGTCCGACGAAGTCTGCGAATTATGGAGCGGTCAAGCACTCGTGCGAGTCATGGGGTCGCCGTCCGTTTTTGAGGTTGCCTACATTGACGACCTGAAGAACCAAACGACACTCGGTCTTCACACAATTCAGGAAGCGAAGCAGATTCTGCGGAACCAGAAACCGGGAAGAACCCCAGTGATGATTAGGGTTGACAAATGTTAGTGCCTTCTACTTCATAGTACAATGATCAAGACTAACGTCAGCCAGTCTCACACATCGGTCGATACAAGGACATCGAGCGTGGAAGTGATAACTGTCCGGCAGCACCGTTCTCGGATAACTCGAACGAGACATCGGCTCCGAACATATCTCTCAATCTTGGGCCATCGCCAAAGGAACGCCGGCGTGTGTTGTTTGTGTCGATGGTCTTTGGGATTATCGTCCAAGTTGGTGTCCTCATATATGGTGCACTTATATCTTATTATAAATGGAAAACCAACTTCCTGAAGGACGGAGCTACCCCACCTCGTTTCGCTTACCCTATCCTCGCCGCCGGAACGATCCTCCTCGTGTTTGGCATGTTTCTATGCGCCTACGTTATCGAACATCATACCGCGGAAGACAAATGGATTGTCGATCCTAAAACGGTATCGATCAATAGCTCATCTCTCTCGCGGGCCACATTCCACAATCCGAAGATATGGCTCATATGGCTGCAACGTGGTCAAACGGTTAACGATCAGCGCTTCGAATCCTATGCAATCTGTCCTCCCAGACCAAAGGATGTTTTGCTCACGTCGCGTCGAATCGAGAAGGTTGGAAGCGTGGAACCAGTTCATCTACAATCAAAGACAATTGAATCGGACCCCGCCTCACCCTTCCGAACACACGCAATCAGTGGCGCATGCATCACTCTCGTGGGCTTTGTTTTACAGTTCACTGGTTTTCGACTGATGCACTGGAGCGCGACCATTGCCCAATTCGTTGCAACTGCGATAGTTACCGGTCTCCGGGTTTGGCTGAGGCGAGACCTTGCAGAAAGACCAGCGGCCCAGTTGATAGCGAAGAAGTTTGAGTTGGATTGGTTTGCACTTAATCTTGCCATCCGAGGAAAGGAGCTGTGGCCATCGGGGATTCCATCAAACGGCGTTCATAAGATGTATGCAGTGAATGATGTTAGTACCAACCGGGCCTTATGGACCGTGGACAGCGGGAAACAAGGAAATGGCGCAAAGTTCATTCCTCATACGGAGTATCACAACGATGACGCTTCCTCGGTGCAATTGGCGTTTAATATTCGAGAACGACTAGGCAAGTTAAGCCAGTGGCGCGGTCGCTCCAGTGAAGTTGCTGTTTCTACGACAATTGCAATCGAGGCAGTGATGAACACACTCTTCCCTGACGGCTCGGGTTTCAGCGACGATCGACTCGTATGGACAATCAACGCGACCCTTCTCCAATCGACGTCTCCTCCAACTACTGAGGCCATATGTTTGCAATTGACTCGAGACTCGGACACGAGGCTTTGGAGAGCTAATACTACTGAGATCGAAGCTATCCTGTCATTATGGATCTACGCCGAGACAGAAGAGCGAGAACAACGAATTCAGACAACAGGGGTTATTACAGAACAAGACTGGGTACGCTGGGGTGATCAGGCCGCTCGCCGACGATTTTTACGGCTTTTAGGCCCCCGTACCGCTGATTCCAAACGCGATCTTGTGTGGTGGATTGACGATGCTGTTTCCAAGAATGTCAAGATCGTTAGACTCGAGAAAGAAGACTCTGGAAAGTTGTCAACCGATGCTCGCCTCACGTTCTCGCAACCCTACATACTTGGCTTCTCGAACTTTGACTACGATGCCGAGGAGGATGGAGCCTGGAGTAATCGGGGTTCAGAATGTAAAGAATCAAGAAACCGCATTCTTTCGAAGCCCTGTGTCTTCCTCGCGCATGATATGTCGCAAAATCGGGCAAATCTTGACGGCGAACCACACCTTGCTATACCCCTGAACTCCACCGTCGAGACAGCCTACGCCCAGGAACTCTTTTCGGCGTTTATGTTCTCGGTCGCGAAGAGTCTCATCGAACCAATTGGTGGAGACACTGTAGCACGCCAACTGCCACGTGCTTCAGGTGGTGGAATAGGTATGTTTACTCCATGGAAGTCTAGCGGGCAACACTGACGGGTTCAGGAATTTCATCCGATTCCTTACGACTTAGCAACAGTCTTCTTGATAAATTGATCCGTGATGTTGAGCAATCCGGCTTAGCTTCCGAAGACGAGAGCCCGTTCTTGATCATTCCCCCTTTGAGTCAAGCCAGAAAGCTACCGGAGGCATATAAGATTATCGACTTCGTCGGAAAACGGGCATTCAAGAATGAGCAATACGGAAACTGGAAGGCTTCAGGAGTACTACATATGGATCTCATGGATATAGCTCAGGGATTTGGGATCGACAGTACGATTTGTCAACAGTCGGCCGCTCGATTACTGGACTTCTTCCGGCTCATATGCATGATGCTGAAGGTTTGGGAGGAACAAAAGAGGACTGGTGGCGTGGTCGAGGAGCTGCGTGGCCTGAAGAGCAAGATTCTGGACCGGCTCAACTCTATTTCCCCGGGTCTTGTTGTGAACCTTATCATGGTTTATCAACTTCAAGGCCGGAAGGATATTGACGAAATACCGGAGTTAAACCGTTCGACTTGGGCTCTCAACAGTGAGGTGAAGGACACGAACAAAGTCAGGAACAACGATCCAAAATTCTTGACCCGGTCCCGGATGCTGGCAAGTCTATTGACGAACTATCGCTGGGAAGTTAAGGACTTCGTTCGCAACAAAATTATGGATCCCAACGCAACTGACATCTTCGGATGGACGTCATTGCATTATGCCGCAAGTCAAGGAGAAGATCGTGTGGTCGAGGAGCTGTTGGAAGAAGGTGCTGATCCCCAGCTGACCGATATCGGCGGATATGCTCCCATGCACTATGCAACTCGAAATATCAGCACGGCGCTCCTCGCTGGTGACGTTACGGCGGCTGGAAGAGATGGGATGACGCCTTTACATTGCGCTGCGATGAGGGGTAACATACAGGGCACCTCCTCTCTCATCCGAGCAGGTGCTAGCACCAGCGCCCGGGATCACACGTTCCACACTCCACTCCATTGGGCCGCGTACCGTGGCGGAGCAGATGTCTGCAAACAGCTTCTACAGATCCAGGGTCCACATGTTGTCGGGCTAAGGGATGATTATGGCCGCACTCCTCTCCATCTTGCGGCGCTTTCAGGTGATGTGGACACGGCCATCTTGCTCATTGAACGAGAGAAGGAATTCCCCGACAAGTATAGAGAAGATATGATTGATCGTGACAGGAGAACTGAACTTCACCTTGCTGCTTTGGCGAACAGGAAATCTGTTGTCGAGCTTCTGATGCAGCACGGGCGTCAAGTAACCACGAAGGACGAGTTTGGGAGCACTGCATTTCACCTCGCCGCTGCAGCTGGAAGCTCGGATATTCTGGAGCACTTCCTGAACCTACAGAATATCGATGTCAACAGTATCATAAACGGCGTCGCTGCAGGCGGAAAGGCTCCTCTGCACCTTGCGATAGAGAGCGGCGTATCTGGGGCAGTGGAACTCCTGTTGCATCGAGATGCTGACACAAAGATCGTGGACAAGAGACGACAAACGCCCGCCCATTTTGCGGCAATCGCCGGTCACAGCCAGATACTGCAGTTGCTCCTAGACCACGGCGCCGACATGAACCTCCAGGATGTCTTCTCTCGTACGCCACTGCATCAAGCGGCCGCCAAAGGTCATTCTGCAGTGGTCAAGTTACTTCTCGATCGTGGCGCAGATCTCAACGTCGAAGATTTCCGGAAGAGGGTAGCCTTGCACTTAGCGGCGGAAGAGGGACATGACAAAACCGTTGAGTTGTTACTTCAGCATGGCGCCAACGTTCATTCGTTGGATCTCGGAGGTCGCAATGCGCTCCACAGGACAGCGCTCAATGGGCATGCTTCTACTGTACAGCTTCTTCTCGATTACGGGACGGACGTGCACACCAGGGACTTCTTCGAGGGGACGGGGCTTCATGTCGCAGCATGCAATGGCCACGACGACACAATCAGGGTTTTGCTGGCTGCTGGCGACGACATACAAGCGAAAGACGACAACGGACGGTCGCCGCTTCATCGCGCAGCTATTGACGGACACAACCACACTATCGACGTGCTTCTCGACGAAGGATATGCCGACCTCAACGCCCGAGCGAACGGTGGTCGAACAACGTTACATGTTGCTGCGGAAAATGGAAACAACGATACGGTTATGCACCTTCTTAACCGTGGCGCAGACGTGAATTCTCCAGACGACGCGTTGGAAACCCCGTTACACTCGGCCGCTGCGAAAGGGCACTTGGAGACGGTGCGGACTTTGGTAAAACGGGGCGCGCGACTCGACCTGTGGGATAGGAAGCGACGGACCCCAAAGGATACGGCGATGTGGTATAACCACGAGGTCATCGCAAGCCTGTTGGACGCGTTGGCGATTGAGCGGGAGGCATTGAAGGTGAAGAGAATATAGTACGTGGATCTAACAGCACGGCTTCATGTCAATTAACGATAATCTTAAGAACCATCCGACGAGATGTTTCCTATGCACACGATACCTGAACTTTACTGATTGAACCGCGTTTCTTACCCGTTGCAGCCGTGATATTGATTTGCGGACGAGATTAGTTACCTATTACACCCGGTGCCCTACGCAGTTCCTTTGTGATCGTAATTGACGGATCAGCTCGCCCGCTCCGATAATGAACCCTGAGGGGCAACCAACGTGTCAGTTTGCCTTGAAGGCCAATGTTATCCGCCTTACCGCCCATAAGGCAGCGCAACATCTGTGTTGCTTGTGGGATTTCTCAAAGCTGAACTGACTTTTCGGATGTTATTGAGGAGCTGGAGTAGAAGGTCGCCGTCTCGACCACGGACTTCAGGATATGAACGCAATGTTCTTGAGATTTCGAGGCATTTCTCATGATGCAACTGCACACGATTAACCAACAGGATGTGACCCCGCATACGCCGCCTCACCAGGTTTCGACCTGATCTCTTGATTCAACTCCACCCGCATCGATATCGTCACATTCCTCACCGCCCCACCCCGGTCACACAGCGGCAAAATTCAAAATACGTTTGCGGCTCACACAGACTGCAGTGGAGCAAGGCGCAGTAATACCCACTTTGAAGGTGACCGTGGAGCGCCGTGATGCGGGCTTTATAACTTCCCCCTCAACTATCCAAAGCACAAGGAATGCTGACATCTTACCGGATAGTGACTTCCAAATCTACCCCGCCTCAACGAACGTAAAATGTCCGCGAACGACCCCAACTTCCTTCGCTTTCGTCCACGCTTCCACATCATCGCCCCGCAGGGTTGGATGAACGACCCTTGTGGCCCATGCTACAATCCCAAAACCGGCGAATACAACGTGTTCTTTCAATGGAACCCTTCCGGAAATAATTGGGGAAACATCTCTTGGGGCAAGGCCGTCTCGAAAGATCTCGTCTCGTGGGAAATCGACGGGTGGCCTGTCCTCACCCCAACCGAGCCCTATGACTGCAAAGGGATCTTCACAGGATGTGTGGTCCCCACAGGTGATACGTTGACATGTTTCTACACCTCCGTCAGCCATCTCCCGATCAGTCATGAGATGAACTACACCCGTGGAAGCGAAACCCTCAGCGTCGCAGATGGCAAAACCTTCCAGCGACATGAAGGAAATCCAATCCTCCCCGGACCGCCAGATGGCCTTGATGTTACGGGATGGAGAGATCCATATGTCGCCCAATGGCCCGCCCTTGATCGGCTGCGCGGAAAATCAGAGGGCTCCAACCTTTACGGCGTGATCTCGGGTGGAATCCGATCCAAGACGCCGACCGCGTTTCTCTATGCAATCAATCCGGAGAAGCTGCAAGAATGGACGTTTCTCAGCATACTCACGAACGTTGGAATCAACTCGCACCCGACTCACTTGCGATGGTCTGGAGCCCTTGGAAAGAACTGGGAGGTTTTGAACTTTGTTTCCCTTACCGACAAGGCCGATGGAACCGAACTCCAGGTCTTGATCATGAGTGTTGAGGGATGCGATCAACCTGGACATCATGGTCGCCGCGCCCAGCTCTGGCTATCCGGCGAACTTCTGAACACTGTCGATGGACCACAACTCACCCCTAGTTTCTGGGGTCGACTGGATCATGGATGTTTGTACGCGGCGAACGGTTTCTGGGACCCCGTTGCGAAGAAACAGCTCATCTACGGATGGATCACAGAAGACGATCTCGCGGACGATAATCGTAAACGCCAGGGATGGAGTGGATGCTTATCCTTTCCTCGCGTCGCCAGCTTGGTTACTTTGCGAGGCGTCATGTCGGGGTGGGTTTCCCCGCTGGATCAGATGACACACATCAAGGCGGAAAAGGAAACCGGTGGACGCGGATACATAGTGCGAACTCTCGGATCCTTCCCGGATATGCGCGTTGCTACCGGCCTCCGCTCCAAGGCCACAAAGAAGACTATTTCCAGCGTTTCGGATAGTATCGAGCTCTCCTCTGGACACGCTTGGGAAGTCAACATCGACGCATGTCTGGAGGATAACTGCGGCAATGTCGGTATCAAAATCGGTACACATTCTCTGCGTTATCCCTACCCGTCTCGCGCTAAAGCTAACTCTTGCTTTAGGAAATATCGAACTCCGTTTCTCCCCCATCACGGAAACCTTCACAATCATCCGCCCCCGCGCCTCAGAAGACGGAATCAACACGCAACCGGAAATGGCGCCACATACGCTGTTCAGGATGGTGGATGGGACGACGGAAAACTTGCAGATTCAGGCGTGGAGGGATCAGAGTGTGCTGGAGGTGTTTGTGAATCGGAGGACGGCGATTACGACGAGAGTTTATGAAGAGGTGGGGGAGGGGGAGGGGGAGAGGGTGCGGTTTGTAGGGGATACGGGGAATGTGGGCGGCGTAAAAGGGGAGGTGTGGGATGGAGTTTCGGCGGGGGTGATTGTGAAAAGGGAGCGGCGGGAGTGAGTGATTGACGCCGCGGAATGAGATGGGAGGCGTCTCGCTGGGCGGAGGTTTCGCGGTGCGGAATATTGGACGAGATTGTGAACCACGGCCACCATGTTAGATCTCAGTGTTCGCGGGCCCTAGGCTCCCACTTCACCGCGAAATCATGCTGCCAACCGTCGTGTCATGTACTTTGTCCGTCTGTCCATATTCCGCAAGTTGTTGATCCAGGTCACACCAGCTATCCGAATCATCGCAGCCGCTTTTCTCACACTCGCGAACACTCCGACTCGGCGCTGCTTATCCCAAAAAAATACTACGCTCAAAATATCCTGTAAGCCTATGACTTTCCAGATGCGCCGTGATCGAGCTATTTCCAAGAGATGGGAAACCGTGACACAATGCAAGCAATATTATCTTCCCACGGGCTGTGCGCCAACACCAGTCGACACTGTTGCTGTACCATTACATCAAAGATTACTATTCTACTCCACTCGCCCTGCCCATTATTCATCTTATCTCATCCCAAAACCATCGTCGAACCATCGCCAATGATACCATGATCCATCCCATCAGCGCCGCCATCATCATCATGAACTCACGCAATCCCCGCCGTCGACATCAATCTCCCGACCGTTCAATAATGCATACCCTCTCACCACCGAAGGAATTCAAATTTCGTCCCCCTCCTCCCGTGTCGATACCCCTCAACCCTTCCACACAGTGCCTCCTCACCCACCTCCCACACCAACTGGTGACCAATGCGCACCCCCTCCACAGAGGGTTCTTCACCATCAAACTTGCCCCGTACTAGCAGTCGACTACCACGAAGTCGGCCGCCCTGCCTGACCCCCACAACCCCGGCGTCGCCGCCTCGATTCCACACGCGAAGGAGGACCATGGACGCATCATTGAGTGGACACAGTGACTCCTCACCCGATCGCTTCCTCGAACTGGGCTTCGGGGAGGTGACCCCACTCAGCTTGAACACGTTCGCCGACATCTCGGACTGGCTCAATTTGCGACATCATCAGCACACCTCAGAGCCGCTGGTATCATGGAATCCGAGTTCCGTATCTCCGGTCTCGCGGTCGGTTTCACCCATATCCAGGCCGGTGTCGAGGTTGTCGATGTTGTCGGCCGTGTCGAGTATGCACGGCTATAAAGTTGAGTTTGGGATCCATGGTGGAGATGAGCATGATGGGGTTGGAGGAGCGTGGGAGGCAGAGAAGACCTGTCCGATGGAGGAGAGGTTGCCGGTGAGGTACGTGAAGGCGAGGAATGAGCGTATGGCTTTGGGATTCACGGGACGGCGCCGAGACGGGGGAGGAAAACTGAACGATGTGGAGGTTAAGGTGATCGAGAATAACGCCCGGCGAGCTAGGGTTACGTGTCACAGTGGTGGAAGAGGGGTAAGGCGAGGGAAACACAGAGGAGAAGTGGATGCCCATGTTCCCGTTCCCGAGGCGGAGGTGGTGGCTGGAGAATTATTCATCATGGCGCTACAACAGACGAAACCGACACGAATACGGGACGAACGGCTACCCCTCCAAACACGACGACAGATTCCGAATGACTACTCCTGGCGTGGAAACACGTATACCCCGGATCCGCTCCCCACCAGCGACGAAATCGAACTCCCAACGCTGCAGCGACCGAGTCGAGCACGGCGGGAGTACCATGACTGGTACAGGAACGATGACACGCTGGGACTGCATAATAATCATGACTCGGCGGTCGGGAGATATGCGAGAGGAGGTGGAAGTGGCATATATCCCAACCTGGCGGCGGTAATTCCTGAGGGCCCTATGAACGACCAGATCTGGACGAATACGGACGCGGAACTGTATCCTCAGGACCAGCACTTACCCCCACGGAGAGTAAGGCAGAATAGGAAAGATTACAGCTACTGGCACAGTCCGGAGTCGGAGCGCCTCCCCGAACTGGAACTACACAATACGAATACAAAACAAAGCAAAGAGGCCCGAGTGGGAAACGATACGGGGGCTGGACCAAGCGAGATCACAGCGCCCCGAAAACAGAGAAATGAAGCCGCAGAGTTCGGACTCGGACACCTCTCTCGCTCTCTGTCGCAGCAGAGGAAACCGGTAGTAAACTCCCGTGAATATCAACGCACCAGGGAAGGGAGCCCCGGACGAGGTTGGGCTGCCTCTCTTAATAATCTGTATCGACCTCCCCGTCCACAAGATACGCTTGAATTGACCGTACTCAACGAAGCTGCAACGCGAGAGGAGGTCGTGCGGAAGGAACCACTGAGTGATAACAAGTTAGACCACGACGTTGAAGCACAGCTGTCGAGGGATCACACGGAAGGGAGGTGGAAACGGATGTGGGCGCGGCTGAAGCAGAGTAAGGCAGTGGTGGATACAGAGCTGTTTTGCATGAGTCATCTCGAAGGGTGGCGGTTTTGGGCGTTTTTAGGGCTTCTTGTGCTGATGTTCGTGCTGGTGGTGTGCATTCCAGTTGCGTTTAGTAGGCTGAGGAGAGAGAGTTGGTGAAAGATGTTACGGCGAGGGGTGGGGGATGTAGAGTCAGGGAATAGAGATGGAGGAAAGAAATTGTGGTGGTCATGTGAGTTAGATTTTGATCACGCACTTGATGACCGGATAGGATGATTGTGTTTCGACCAAGCGCTGTTCGATGGGAGGTTGGTAAACGCCAAGTGCGGTCTTCGATGTCACAAAATGTGATTACTACAGTATATACGTCAGAATCAGGCGAGTGAGTACAGTCGTGTGCTGAAGACATGACTGGATTTTGTGTTTTCTCTTGGTCGTATATTGAAGGTGACCCGAATAGGGCAAATGTTTTTGAGTTGTTATTTTGGGAGACCAAGTTCGTGGGATTGATGTACAGTTTCGATGTTCAAGCAGCGGGGTTAGGGTTAGGGTTAGGGTTATAGAGAGAAAGATCGCGATGGAGGAGGAGGAGGAGTGCGTAGTCGAGGGTAT